>JAKVIS010003964.1:0-15102 GCA_033119425.1 Bufotes viridis | reverse complement strand
GATGCCATGCCACTGCTCCTAGAGGCTAATTAGCATATTATAAAAGTTAAAATAGTGCAGTAACGGGGGCATCCAGGAGCATAAGATTAGGAGAGTTAGGGTCTGCTGACATTAGCACATCGCTAACGTCAGCCAGTTTAACCACATCAGCCCCCCTAGTTTAACTGCCTCTGGACCGCCTAACGCACGGATGCGTCCAGGCGGCGGCAGGTTTATTCCTCCTGGACGCATCCGCGCGTCATCTCGCAAGACGCGAGATTTCTTGTTTCCTTACTCCTGCGAGTAAGAAAAGGAGGTAAAATTCATTTGGGTGGTATGTTATATGACGGAGCAATAAACGGTGAAAGTAGTGTAGTGCAGAATGGTAAAAAGTGGCCTGGTCATTAAGGGGGTTTATGCTAGGGGGGCTGATGTGGTCAAACACCCTTAATGACCAGGCCACTTTTTACAATTCTGCACTACACTACTTTCACCGTTTGATGCTCCGTCATACAACTTACCACCGAAATTAATTTTACCTCCTTTTCTTCTCACTAACAGAGCTTTCATTTGGTGGTATTTCATTGCTGTTGACATTAATCAAAAATGACCGAAATTTTTGCAAAAAAAATGACATTTTTCACTTTCTGTTTTTTTTTTTTTTTTAAACTAGATTTCTATATAAATTTTTCTTTAAATTTATTGTTCTACATGTCTTTGATAAAAAAAAAATCCAATAAGTGTATATTTATTGGTTTGGGTAAAAGTTATAGCGTTTACAAACTATGGTGCAAAAAAGTGAATTTCCGCATTTTGAAGCAGCTCTGACTTTCTGAGCACCTGTCATGTTTCTTCAGGTGCTAGAATGCCAGGATAGTATAAATACCCCCCAAATGACACCATTTTAGAAAGAAGACACCCCAAATTATTCGCGGAGGGGCATGGTGAGTTCATGTATCATTTCATTTTTTTTCACAAGTTAGCGGAAAATGACACTTTCTGAGGAAAAATAAATAATAAAGTTTCCATTTCTGCTAACTTCTGGCAAAAAAAAAAAATCTCCCACGGACTCACTATGCACCTAAGTAAATACCTTAGAGTGTCTACTTTCCGAAATGGGGTCATTTGTGGGGTGTGTTTACTGTTCTGGCATTTTGGGCAGGGCTAAATTGTGAGCAGCCCTGTAAAGCCTAAAGGTACTCGTTGGAATTTGGGCCCCTTTGCGCACCCAGGCTGCAAAAAAGTGTCACTCATGTGGTATTGCCATACTCAGAAGAAGTAGGGCAATGTGTTTTGGGGTGTATTTTTACATATGTAAAAATATGTATATGTTAACCCCTTAAGGACACGGCCCTATTTCACCTTAAGGACCAGGCCATTTTTTCAAAATCTGACCACTGTCACTTTAAGTGTGGATAACTTTAAAACGCTTTTACTTACCCTGGCCGTTCTGAGATTGTTTTTTCGTCACATATTGTATTTCACGACACTACTAAAATTGGGTCAAAAAAGTCAATTTTTTTGCATAAAAAAATACAATTTTTACAAAAAATTTGGAAAATTTAGCAAATTTTAAAGTTTCAGTTTCTCTACTTCTAGAATACACAGTAATACCCCCCCAAAAAGGGATGATTTTACATTTCCCATATGTCTCCTTTATTTTTGGAGCATTTGGGGAATGTCATTTTATTTTTTGAGATGTTACATAGCTTAGAAGTTTAGAAGCAAATTTTGAAATTTTTCCGAAATTTCCCAAATTCCACTTTTATGGACCAGTCCAGGTCTGGAGTCACTTTGTGAGGCTCACATAATAGAAACCACCCAAAAATGACCCCATTTTAGAAACTACACCCCTCAAGGTATTCAAAGCTGGGTTTACAAACGTTGTTAACCCTTTAGGTGTTCCACAACAGTTTGTGGAAGATGGAGAAACAATTTTGAAATTTGGAATTTTTGGAAAAATTTCCATTATAATCCATTTTTTCCAGTCATAAAGTGAGGGTTACCTTCCAAACAAAACTCAATATGGGTTGCCCTGATTCTCTAGTTTACAGAAACACCCCATGTGTGGTCCTAAACTACTGTTTGGCCAAACGGGAGGACATTGAAGGAGGGGAACGCCATATGGGTTTTGAATGGCAGATTTTGCGGGACTGTTTTTTTACACCATGTCCTATTGCAAGCCCCCTGATGCACCCTAGCATACAAATTCCAAAAAGTGACTCCATCTAAGAAAGTACACCCCTCAAGGTATTCAAAGCTGGGTTTACAAACGTTGTTAACCCTTTAGGTGTTCCACAACAGTTTGTGGAAGATGGAGAAACTGTTTTGAAATTTGGAATTTTTGGAAAAATTTCCATTATAATCCATTTTTCCAGTCATAAAGTGAGGGTTACCTGCCAAACAAAACTCAATATGGGTTGCCCAGATTCTCTAGTTTACAGAAACACCCCATGTGTGGTCCTAAACTACTGTTTGGCCAAACGGGAGGACATTGAAGGAGGGGAACGCCATATGGGTTTTGAATGGCAGATTTTGCGGGACTGGTTTTTTACACCATGTCCTATTGCAAGCCCCCTGATGCACCCTAGCATACAAATTCCAAAAAGTGACTCCATCTAAGAAAGTACACCCCTCAAGGTATTCAAAGCTGGGTTTACAAACGTTGTTAACCCTTTAGGTGTTCCACAACAGTTTGTGGAAGATGGAGAAACTGTTTTGAAATTTGGAATTTTTGGAAAAATTTCCATTATAATCCATTTTTCCAGTCATAAAGTGAGGGTTACCTGCCAAACAAAACTCAATATGGGTTGCCCAGATTCTCTAGTTTACAGAAACACCCCATGTGTGGTCCTAAACTACTGTTTGGCCAAACGGGAGGACATTGAAGGAGGGGAACGCCATATGGTTTTTGGAAGGCAGATTTTGCGGGACTGGTTTATTTACACCATGTACCCTTTCAAGCCCCCTGCTGCACCCCTAGAGTAGAAACTCCATAAAAGTGACCCCATCCAGGAAACTACAGGATATGGTGGTTGTTGTTTTGGGACTATTTTAGGGTAAATTTTTTTTTGGTTGCTCTATATTATACTTTTTTGAGGCAATATAACAAAAATTGAAATTCTAAAATTGTTAATACATTTGCCATTAATTTTTGTGGAACGCCTAAAGGGTTAACAAAGTTTGTAAAGTAATTTTTGAATACCTTGAGGGGTGTAGTTTTTAGATGGGGTCACTTTTTTGGAGTTTCTAGTCTAGGCTACATCAGGGGACTTCTAATGGGCCATGGTGTAAATAAACCAGTCCATCAAAATCTGCCTTCCAGAAATCATATGGCGTTCCCTTCATTCTGTGCCCTGCCTTGTGGCTATATAGCCATTTACGACCACATATGGGGTGTTTCTGCAAAGTACAGAATTGGGGCAATAAATAATATATTTTTTTAATGTTAACCCTTGCTTTATTACTGGAAAATATGGATTAAAACGGAAATTTTGGCCAAAAATTATTTTTTGCACAGTTTTTTTTTTTTTTAACACCGCTCCTGTAAGGGGTTGGGTCTAATGTTATTTTTATAGGGAGATTATTACGGACGCGCCAATACCTAATATGTCTACTTTCTTTGAATTATTCAGATTTGACACTAGATTATCATTTTAGGAACAAAAAATAGATAATTTTACTATCTCCATAGCCTGGCTGCTGCATTTTTTTGGGGGTGGTTACTATATAATGTAGGGGCTCATTTTTTGCAGGATGAGTTGGCGGTTTTATTGGCACTATTTGGGGGTGCATACGATTTTTGATCGCTCGCTATTACACTTTTTGTAGTGTTAGGAGACATAAATGGCTTTTTTAACACTGTTTTTATTTTTTATTTTTAACGCCGTTCATCCGAGGGGTTGGTTCTAATGTTATTTTTATAGGGCAGATTATTACGGACGCGCCGATACCTAATATGTCTACATTTTTGATTTATTCAGATTTGACACTAGATTATCATTTTAGGAAAAAAAAAGATAATTTTACTATCTAAATAGCCTGGTAGCTGCATTTTTTTTTTTGGGGGGAATATATAATGTAGGGGCTCATTTTTGCAGGATGAGATGGCGGTTTTATTGGCACTATTTGGGGGTGCATACAACTTTTTGATCGCTCGCTATTACACTTTTTGTAGTGTTAGGAGACATAAATGGATTTTTTAACACTGTTTTTATTTTTATTTTTAACGCCGTTCATCCGAGGGGTTGGTTCTAATGTTATTTTTATAGGGCAGATTTTTACGGACGCGCCGATACCTAATATGTCTACATTTTTGATTTATTCAGATTTGACACTAGATTATCATTTTAGGAAACAAAAAAGATAATTTTACTATCTAAATAGCCTGGTAGCTGCATTTTTTTTTTTGGGGGAATATATAATGTAGGGGCTCATTTTTGCAGGATGAGATGGCGGTTTTATTGGCACTATTTGGGGGTGCATACAACTTTTTGATCGCTCGCTATTACAATTTTTGTAGTGTTAGGTAATAACACAAATGTCTTTTGGACATAGTTTTTTTTTTTTTTTAAGAAGTTTTTCAAAGAGGTTAGGTCAAATTTTATTTTTATAGAGCAGATTTTTACGGACCGGCGATGCCCAATATGTATGGCTCTCAGACTTAGGTGACACTAAAACAGGCATCCTCAAAAGCGGCCCTCAGATGTTGTAAAACTACAATTCCCACTATGCCCTGCTGATACCTGTAGCTGGGCATGCTGGGAGTTGTAGTTTTACAACATCTGGAAGGCCGCATTTTGAGGATGCCTGCACTAAAACTAATATTTTTGGGAAAAAAAATGTTTATGTGCCTCCAAAGTCTTAGAGCCATACTTTTTATGTTTTCTAGGGGACTGTCGGAACTTATAAAAATTTAGTACTCCATGGAAGTGTGATACTCCCTGAAGCAATTGATGACGCAGAGGCCCGGATGATCGGGGCAAGTGTCACATTGAGTGGTGGTGTCCTTCCGAATCCCCCTCTTGTGACACACTCTGCATCTTTTTGGGTTCGTCCCTTTTTCCAGTATGGGGGACCACACCTGGAAAATGTTGGCCAGGGACGACCCGGGCGCCTCCAATTCCCGAGGTACTCCGACCTGCTCTTTCCCGGTCTGAAAAGATCAGGTCCTTGAGGACTGCCTCATAGAACTGGAGGAAAGTCCCTGTGCTGCCAGCGCTTCGGCATAGTACAAAAGCGTTGTACATGGCAACCTGCACCATGTTGACCGCAACCTTTTTGTACCATGCCCGGGTTTTCCGCATGGCATTATATGGTTGGAGAACTTGATCAGACAGATCAACTCCACCCATATACCGATTGTAGTCGACGATACAATCGGGTTTGAGGACCGTTGCCGTGGTACCTCGCACAGAGACTGGGGTGGTGCCATTACCGTGGATTGTGGTCAGCATAAGGACATCCCTCTTGTCCTTATACCTGACCAACAGCAGGTTTCCACAAGTAAGGGCACGGGTCTCACCCCTGGGGATAGGTACCTGGAGGGGTGGGCAGGGAGGCCGCGCTGATTTTTCCGCACGGTCCCACAAGCGAGCGTGGATCTGGCGTAGAGGGCCTGGTACAAGGGTATACTGGTATAAAAGTTATCCACGTACAGGTGGTAACCCTTATCCAGTAGTGGGTACATAAGGTCCCACACGAGTTTCCCGCTAACACCCAGAGTGGGGGGACATTCTGGGGGTTCAATACGGGAATCTCGTCCCTCGTACACACGAAATTTGTAAGTGTACCCTGAGGCACTCTCACAAATTTTGTACATTTTGACGCCATACCTCGCCCGCTTAGTGGGAATGTATTGGCGGAAACTGAGTCTCCCCTTGAGCGCAACGAGAGACTCATCAACCGCGACCTCCCTTCCAGGTACGTAGGCCTGCGCGAATGCGGCCCCAAAGTGATCGATGATCGGCCGTATCTTGTACAGCCGGTCATAGGCGGGATCACCTTGGGGGACATGCTGCATTATCTGCATAATGCAGGCATTTCCGGATGGCCTCAAACCTTGAGCGCGTCATGGCCATACTGTACAGTGGGGTCTGGTAGAGGACGTCCCCACTCCAGTATTGCCTGACGCTTGGTTTTTGCACTAGGCCCATGTGCAGCACGAGGCCCCAAAACGTCCTCATCTCGGCTGCACTGACTGGCGTCCAGCCACCGGGCCTAGCCAAAAAGGAACCTGGGTGCTGAGCGACGAACTGTTGGGCGTACAGATTCGTCTGCTCCACCATCAGATTCACCAGCGGGTCACTGAAAAAAAACTGAAATAGTCTATTTCAGTGAACCCCACTGTGGGAATCTGGATTCCAGGATTGCCAACGAAATCCGGAATCACAGGTTCATAGTCCACTGGGGACACCAGCTAAGTTCACCGGTGGGGGCTCCGGTGCGCTTATTTGGTGGGCCGGGAAACCAGTACGAGCCCCAGGGCTGCTCGTACTGGTGTGGGCCACTAGGGTCCCTAGCATGTGGGGCCCCTGGCTCCACCTGGCGGCGTCTCCGCCGCCTTGGGAGCTCATCATCATCAGATGATGATGAGGAGGATGCAGATGACAGGAGGAAGGTGGGGTCATCGTCATCCTCACTGGCGCTCTCGGTGTCGGAGAGCATCTGGGCGTATGCCTCCTCCACTGAGAACATCCGGTGGGCCATGGGTGTGTGTGCGTGTATGTGCGTGTGTGTCAAACTTTATTCAATGTGCGTGTGTGTTGGGGCGGGTGTTCGCGTACTAAGAATTACAAAAGAGTGGCGGAGGAGGACGGCGGAGGTGGAGGTAGGTGGCGGAGGAGGGCAGCGGGTGGTGGAGGAGGGCGGCGGGTGGAGGTGGCAGCGGAGGGTGGTGGAGGTAGGTGGCGGAGGAGGGCAGCGGGTGGTGGAGGTAGGTGGCGGAGGAGGGCGGCGGTGGTGGAGGTAGGTGGCGGAGGAGGTCGGCTGGTGGTGGAGGTAGGTGGCGGAGGAGGGCGGCTGGTGGTGGAGGTAGGGGGTGGAGGAGGACGGCGGTGGTGGAGGTAGGTGGCGGAGGAGGACGGCTGGTGGTGGAGGTAGGTGGCGGAAGAGGACGGCGGTGGTGGAGGTAGGTGGCGGAAGAGGACGGCGGTGGTGGAGGTAGGTGGCGGAGGAGGGCGGCTGGTGGTGGAGGTAGGTGGCGGAGGAGGGCGGCTGGTGGTGGAGGAGGTAGGCGGCGGGTGGGGGTGGCAGCGGAGGGTGGTGGAGGTAGGTGGCGGAGGGTGGTGGAGGTAGGTGGCGGAGGAGGGCGGCGGGTGGGGGGGGGTCAGAACCCCTGGGTTGGTTTTAGGGTCTGTGGACCCCAACCACCAGAGGCACTGAAAAAAAAAAAGTTTTTTTTTCTTTCCCTAAAACTTACTCTATCCCTTCCTAGCCCTGCCTAAATAGACCTTTCCCTCACTGACCCTAACCTACCTGGAGGGTGCAGGAGGGTTCTGGATGGAGCAGGGGGGGGTCGCAGGAGCAGAGCTGGAGCGGTGCGGGCAGGTGCGGGCACGTCGGCAGCAGCGGGAGAAAGAGGAGGGGAGAGAGGAGCGCTGGGTGTTTGAATCACCCGCCTCTCTCCCCGGACCAATCAGCAGCCACTACCGCCACCAACGCACACAATTCAAGAATGGTGATTGGTGGTGTGATATTACACCACCGATCACCATACTTTTCCGGTTCATCGGGTCACCGGAGACC
The DNA here is from genome assembly GCA_033119425.1 of Bufotes viridis. Classification (NCBI taxonomy): domain Eukaryota; kingdom Metazoa; phylum Chordata; class Amphibia; order Anura; family Bufonidae; genus Bufotes; species Bufotes viridis. The sequence goes on along the minus strand of JAKVIS010003964.1, from coordinate 7,377 downwards.
CGAATGGACCGGAAACGCAGAAAACCGCAGGTCTGAATTGACCTGCGGTTTTCTGCGATCGCCGATACGGGGGGGTCACATGACCCCCCTCGGCGTTGTGTCGGGATGCCCGCTGAATGATTTCATCGGGCATCCCGTTTGTATTAACCCCTTCGCCGCCGCAATCGCCGTTAAGAAACATGACGTACCGGTACGTCATGTGTCCTTAAGGACTCGGGAAACATGCCGTACCGGTACGTCATGTGTCCCAAAGGGGTTAAAATACACCCCAAAACACATTGCCCTACTTCTCCTGAGTACGGCGATACCACATGTGTGACACTTTTTTGCAGCCAAGATGCGCAAAGGGATCCTAATTCCAATGAGTACCTTTTAGGAGAGCATTTTTACGCATTTGGATTCCAGACTTCTTCTCACGCTTTAAGGACCCCTAAAATGCCAGGGCAGTATAAATACCCCACATGTTACTCCATTTTGGAAAGAAGACACCCCAAGGTATTCCGTGAGGGGCAGAGCGAGTTCATAGGAAAAAAAAATTTTGGCACAAGTTAGCGGAAATTTCTTTTTTATTGTTTTTTCTCACAAAGTCTCCCTTTCCGCTAACTTGTGACAAAAATTTCAATTTTTCATGGACTGAATATGCCCCTCAGCGAATTCCTTGGGGTGTCTTCTTTCCAAAATGGGGTCATTTGTGGGGTGTTTGTACTGTTCTGGAATTTTGGGCGGGGATAAATTGTGAGCAGCCCTGTAAAGCCTAAAGGTACTCTTTGGACTTTACGCCCCTTTACGCACCTAGGCTGCAAAAAAGTGTCACACATGTGGTATCGCCGTACTCAGGAGAAGTAGCGCAATGTGTTTTGTGGTGTATTTTTACATATACCCATATTGGGTAAAATAAATATCTCTGTAAATTGACAACTCTGTATAAAAATTTTTAAAAAGTTGTCTTTTAACCAGATATTTCTCACACAAAGTATGGGTATATATAAAAATACACCCCAAAACACATTGCCCTACTTCTGAGTGACACTTTTTTCCAGCCAAGATGCGCAAAGGGGCCCTAAATCCAATGAGTACCTTTAGGATTTCACAGGGCATTTTTACGCATTTGGATTCTCACGCTTTAGGGCCCCTAAAATGCCAGGGCAGTATAAATACCCCACATGTGACCCCATTTTGGAAAGAAGACACCCCAAGGTATTCCGTGAGGGGCATGGCGAGTTCACAGAATTTTTTTTATTTTTGGCACAAGTTAGCGGAAATTTATATTTTTTTTTTTTTACAAAGTCTCATATTCCACTAACTTGTGACAAAAAATAAAATTTTACATGAACTCACCATACCCCTGCGGAATACCTTGGGGTGTCTTCTTTCTAAAATGGGGTCACATGTGAGGTGTTTGTACTGCCCTGGCATTTGAGGGTCTCCGCAATCATTACACGTATTTGGAGTTTCTGCGATTCTCCTTATATTGAGCATACGGGTAATGAGATTTTTTTTTTCCGTTCAGCCTCTGGGCTGAAAAAAAAAAAAAAATGAATGGCACAGATTTCTTCATTCGCATCGATCAATGTGGATGAAAAAATCTCTGCCAAAATCAGTGACTGCGGTGCGGTGGGCTGGGCGCTAACTACCTAACAAGTAGCTAACTAACTGGCAGTGATAAGGGACCCTTAGGCCCCATTCACACGTCCACAATTCTGTTTGCGGAATGGAATTGCGGACCCATTCATTTCTATGGGGACAGACTTTGTCCTGCTCGGATCCGGAATTGCGGATCCACACTTCCGGGTCTGCACTTCCGTTCCGCAAAAATATAGAACATGTCCTATTCTTGTCCGCAATTGCGGACAAGAAAAGGCATTTTCTATATAGTTCTGGCAATGTGCGGATCTGCAAAATGCGGAAAGCACATTGCCGGTGTCCGTGTTTTTGTTTCAGCAAAACACATATGGACGTCTGAATGGAGCCATACAGGGGGGTGATCAGGGAGTCTATATGGGGTGATCAGGGGTTAATAAGGGGTTAATAAATGACGGGGGTGGGGGGGTGTAGTGTGGTGCTTGGTGCTACTTTACATAGCTACCTAGTCCTCTGGTGGTCGATCCCAGCAAATGGGACCACCAGAGGACCAGGTAGCAGGTATATCAGACGCTGTTAACAAAACAGCGTCTGATATACATGTTTGATGTGATGTATTTTACATCTACAGCCTGCCAGCGATTGATCATCACTGGCAGGCTGTAGTATAACTGCCGAGCTGTGCGTCTCGCGAGATGACGCACAAATGCATCCAGGAGGAGTAAACCAGACGCCGCCTGGACGCATCCGTGCGTTAGGCGGTCCAGAGCTGGTTAATAGGGTTAAATCTGGTGACAGAAACCCTTTAAAGCAGGGGTGCACAACCTGCAGCCCTCAATACCATTATGTGCTGCCCCCAACCATCTGGTGACAGACATGTATGTCTATGTATGGTGGCTGCTCACATATTTTCTTCATGTATTTTCACATTTATAGTATATACTGTATGTGCAATAACCCATAAGTTACAGTATTTAAGTTGTTAATACCCCTTTAAATGTTATTTTCGGCCCTTGTCGTTGGTTCAGTCTGACAATGTGGCCCCGAGGGAATCACTGTGAAAATATCACTAAAAAATAACTTTTATTGAATTCATAAATTATAAAATCTTGATCAAATAACACCTCCGTTCCGTGTAGGCGGGAGGGGCAGGGGGGAAAGATTCTAACCCTAATCTGGCCCTCAGCAACTATACTGCCCTGCCTAAAAACGGAATAGCCACGATCCCGTGTCAGGAACCTCCTAGTATTCCCTACTGGGTCCCTGGCACAGGAAAGAACCCAACACCAGTGTAGGTAAAGAGTAATTCGTATTGTCAGTAAAGTCCGTCAATGTCTATTTGAGTTGAGACGGTAACTCTGTAAGTTATATACAAAAAATAGGTGCATAATAGTATTGGTATATCTTAATGGAAACCGTAGTTCCAAAACACAAAAATAGTCTCCCGTCCCGACGCGTTTCACTGCTCACCCAGTCGGGCAGCAGATCTTTAGGGGACTACAGGCACATTAGTATCAAGGGCTCAATGTCCCAAATATGAAAGCACCATATAAGTCAATAAACTGACTCTCCGATGACATACACAGTTACAAATTCTCAGATACACACAGCCGATATCAATAGGAGCAAATATAGGGATACATACTAGATTACAGTGTATAGTACATCCTAAATAGTGTACCTCCGGGGGTCATCACAGATGAAGCAGAGGCAACCCCCTCACACAGCCAACCAAATGAAATATATCACCTTAGATACTTGGTCTAGATACAAATTACAGCCTGTGTGTAGATCGCTCGGTTCCATGACCGTAATACTTGCGTGTCACCCAGTACACCAGTCGTTACATATGGGTCTGCGCTGCGAGGATTCGTCCTCCCTTTCTCCTAATGGCTGGTGGGCAGTGATGCCCTGGGTCTGAAGTCATTAAATATGAGAGGCTTTGCGAATTGTAATACTAGGGGACTGGTATATGTGATGAGGTGTTGTTGTGGCAAAATCTATGTAGGGAAAACGTGCAGAGAGTTTAAAGTTCGGATTTTGGAACATATCGGTGATATCCGGAATAAACGGGAAAAACCTATCCCGAGACATATTCAAAGTGTGCACATGGATGAAAAGGTGGCTATATCCTTTTCTGCTGTGGAGGTAATACGACCCTCGATCAGAGGGGGCAATGTAGATCAAATTTTGAAACAAAAAGCACGGTGGATATACACATTGAATTCCCGTGCCCCTCTAGGACTTAATGAGAATATAGAATTTACGTGCTTCATCTAAGGGACGGACCTAGTTGTAACTGTAGGGTGGTGGAGACTTTGGCACACTAGGACTTTAATTGTCTGGCGCTGCCTGGTATGGTTTTCTAAAATCCAAATTGCATCAAATAATGAAATAATATGCAGGGCAGGCTTTAACATATATATAGTAACCAGGGAAACACTTTCTGGATCAATATTGTAAATGTAATAATGCAAATCTATACCTCAGATCAAAAAGAGGGACATTTAAGGAGCAAAGAGAGACAAAGGGACTTGGGTCAAAGAGGGACTGTCCCTCTAAAAGAGGGACACTTGGGAGGTATGGAATGTTTTTTTGTTTTTTTTCAAAACCAGACGTGGATTTAAACGGAATTGGAAACATAAAGGAAGGACTTATACTTCTCCTTCCTGCTGGATTCACTTCTGGCTTTGGCTGAAAATCCTACAGGAAAATCTGCCTCAGAACCTACCATCAGTGGAACAAACTCATGACAAAAGACACAAACAAGGTTGCGGTAAAGAAGCGGCATATTTATGTGAAATACCTGGACAGAGGGACAATGCCAGTAATCTCAAATTGTCTCACTATATACAGTACAGATGCATGATTGCCAACAGTCCCAAATTTGCAGTGTCTGTCCCTAATTTTCACAGACAGTCCTAAAAAATTTGGGCTGTCCTGGGCACAAAAGAGTCATTGCTAGCATAAGCTTCACCTATAAGTGAGCAGTCTTAGTGGGGAGTTTGGACATTCCCGATGGTAAGTATACAGTAGTGATATCTGCAAGCACAGGGATGTTATAAGCATTGGAATGAAAAGGGAAGGAGGCAAAAGGGAAGTGCATAGGCTTAGACTCCTGCAGGTGCTCTGGCTGGCATGGGCACATCCAGCAGAGACACCTTCCCCAAGCCGAGGGTAAGCTAGACATGACTAGAAACTGGGACCCACCCTTCCTGCAGGGGGAGGGGGGGGGACTGAAATGGAAAGCCCCATTCTACCTAACTGCAGCTCTGCCATGTTTGCCACCTTGACACAAGGTTAGACCATAAAAGATAGTAGCAAGGTGCAGAAGTGGTAACACCATGCTGGGGTGTTACAGATACGGTCATGTGCAGGGGGCCTAAGTGCTACACACAGGAAACATGTCAGCAGGGGAACACCATGAAGTTTTAAAGTGTTCAATTAATAATTATGTTTTCTGCATTGGGAGCTGGATTACCCTATTTTTCTTGCACATTATGTAGCCATGATTGATCCCACAGAGAATACAACCCAGATCTCCTACACTCACCACTCTTCTTACTTAATAACTAGTAGGATTTGACAGAAAGCACATGAGCTGAGTGAAAATGATTTTATTTTTTAAAAGAGTTAATTAAATAAAAATAATAATAATAAAAAATGATGAACATTAAATCCTAAAAGACTATCAGATGATATGTTCGCAGTATCTCCAGCCCTGTAGGTCTTATGTCAGGTGCCTAGTCCCTATTAGTTTTTATAATGGACACACCCTTACCCGGGTTTTTTAAATGGTGTCCATTGCTGAACACTTTGAGCCATTATCTGCTTCAAGTTAACAGCTGACATGATCCAAGTTAGCGGTTTGTGAGTATCTTTTCACTGGTCCCAGCAGCCTGGTATGTATGTGGCAACTATTCCCTTTAATGCATCTATTGAGGTCTGTATGTTCTATCGTATTTACACTTTGTGAGTTCACAGCACACTTGTAAAACCTAACTTTTCTATACAGGTACAGTAAGGCCAGACAGGACGAAGTTTAGGGGAGGCCGGCATGAGGGGTTTTGGGTGGAGAAGGCCCGGCCAGGTTAGGGTTAATAGTGTTAGGACGTGGGGTGGGAAGTGGCTAGGAGTGGGGATGGGGCCCTATGGGTTAAATAGGCGGAGTGGCAGGCAAGTGGGCGCCATTTTAGTATAACTGGATCGCGTCATCCGGCATAAGACGACCGTTACCTGCACCATGTCCCAGTCGGTGGAGGAAGGAAGGGGGGGAAGGCAACGGAGGGAAGGGTAGTTGGCTAGGGGAGGGAGATAGGGAAGAGAGATATTATCTAGCTAATAGATCTGAATAAACTGAGCTCAGGTACTTCGGGGGATACTCCTGCTTCTCAGCTATCCCAACAGTGCACCTCACATCTCAGCCGTCTACACTAGCCCTAAAGACTGACCAGGGCTTCCAGAAAACCACAAACTTAGAGTGGGATCTAGAGGCCCAACTCGCCAATTCCTCCATTGAGTAGATCTGATCAATCTTACAGTACCAGTCCTTAAGGCTAGGTGGGGAGGTGCTCAGTCAGTTCAAGGGTAACAACAACCTCGCTGCCTGAATGAGGATGGTGGGGAGATCATACCTAGAAGGTTTCCATGTATTAGTGGAAATCCACAGCAGAATTGACTTAGGGGTCAGCTGTATGTGGGTGTTACAGATCGAATTGATCTTTTGTTCTATTTGGACCCAATATGAGCGTATGAGTGGACAATGCCACAATATATGACCTAAGGAGCCTCCCCTATTTCCGCATCTCCAGCCGGAGTCATGGGGGGCATGACCCATTTGAAACAACTTCACTGGATCGTTATACCACCTAGTTAGTGTCTTGTAGGAGTGCTCTTGTGTAGTTACACATCTAGAGAACCCGTGGGAGTTCATTAACATTTGAGACACTTCTTGAGTAGTGTTGAGCGAACAGTTCGAGCATCGTTCGGGTTCGTACCGAATTTTGGGGTGTCCGGGACCCGGACCCGAACCCGGACATTTTCAAAAAAGTTCGGGTTCGGGTTCGTCGTTCGGCATGTATTTAGGCGCATTTTGAAAGGCTGCAAAGCAGCCAATCAACATGCATCATACTACTTGCCCTAAGATGCCATCGCAGCCATGCCTACTATTGGCAAGGCTGTGATTGGCCGAGTGCAGCATGTGACTCAGCCTCTTTATAAGCTTGTGCGCACGTCGGGACGTGCTCACTCCCGATGTGAATAGAACAGGGATAGACGCAGCTGATGCTAGGGCGAGAATAGGCAGGGATAATTGAATAACTGGAAGCAAATTTCTCTCCTCCACCTGTGATTCATCTGAACAACTGCAGCTGAGCTGCTTTTTTGATAGGGATTGGCTATTTTTAGAGTGGCCAGAGTGATTTTTCCATCCACATGTACCTGGGCTGACCGCCGGCCGCCATTTTGCGACTTGTAGTGCTGCAGCAGAAGCTGCCACAGTGTGCATTCCAAAGCTCCAAACAAGTCAGACATCTACACCTGGGATTCAGACCAATAGCGATTTAGCAGCACAGTCCAAGGCTATTTTTTTAAAGGTTGTGCAGACCATTTTGTGGCACATGTTACTGGGCTGATAGGCGGCGGCCATCTTGGGACTAGTGCTGCAGCACAATCTCTCCCAACGTCCATTAATCACTTGTAATAGTGGTCTGTGCCATAGAAATCCTACATCAGGGACTTGGGTGTGCTTGTGTCACCCCAACTAATACCAGTCCACCTGTAATCCATACAGTCAAA
>JAKVIS010003963.1:0-15045 GCA_033119425.1 Bufotes viridis | reverse complement strand
GTTCTTAGTAGGACAGGCTTTGCCAGATTGTAAGGAGACACTGAGATGGGGATACTCTGCCACAGCTCCTTGGTCACCAGCCCAGAGAACAGGGAGCCAGCCAGACGACTCTGAGCCACAGAACCCTGCCCACCAACCTTTGGGCCAAGGAGACAGCCTTCTGAAAGAGAAAGGGACAGCTAGCTCAGGCCTTTCCCTTAGCATAAAAATCTTCTTCTGACAGGAAGGAGACTGGGGAAGCCTGCTCAGTGCCTTGCCTATATTGTTTTGCACTTGTACTCTCCAGGAAAGAAAGACGCTGGTTTACTGGGTATGCCTGAGTGGACTTATTTCCCATTGGGGTGCACCACACCTTACCATCCTTTCCGGAGAGCAGCAACTGTGGCGATACCTGATCTGTGTCTGGAGTGATCCAGCATATCACTGGAGCCTCCCTAAACCTGGCCACTGCATTTTACACCCTGTTTTCAAGTAAAATAAAAACTTTTCCCTAATAAAGTTTATTAAGAAAATGTTTAACATCCCTGATATTAAAAGTAAATCAAAATGATAGTTACACTTTAAGAATATCTTCTTTTGGCTTTTTGGGCTTATTTGTGACGCTTTATGTTTACTCCACTTACCCAGTCTAGAAACATGGGAAGGAAGGAGGGAATTCAAGCTGATGTAACTAGATCTACCAATTGTGAGTCTTTGAACAAATTGTCAGAATCTTAGTCAAGTAAAAGGTGGTCTAGACAGTGGAGTAACATCTCGGGACAGAAGAGGTAGACTTACAGATGTACCAAATTTATCAAACGTTGATTTAAGTAATTGGGTGCAAATAAGTAGGGTCGGACTGGCCCACCAGAGCACTTGAGGATCCTCCGCTGGGCCCAAACTCTAACAATAATGAACCCCTAAAAAGCAGGGCCCTTAAGGTCCTGTATACACAGAGTGTGGGCCCTCAGAATCTTTTTAACTCTGGTGGGCCCAAGAAACTTCAGTCCGACCCTGCAAATAAGGCAACTCCATGATCGGAATCAATTCCGATTACAGACATTTGACACCCCACATACCATGGAAATTGTAATCATGGCATCTGATAGGTCCCTTACTGGGATTCTCCTCGTTTTATTAACCAAACACGAGGGTTTAACAGGCACATAGAAATTTTGTCACAGACTGTACAGTAATAAAGTATTATATGTTATGGTATCTAATGATCAATGTTCTAATCCTCTAGGGGATTAATTTAAAAATAATATGAAAAGAAAATAAAAATTCGTGATCACTCCCCCTTTTTTACAAATAATAATAATGAAATAAAATTCATATCAAATAAAAAAGAAGTCCTACTTGACCTGCGAAAGTAAACCCTCATTCAGCTATGTGAATGGAAAAATAAAAAGTCACGGCTCTTGGAAGGCGAGAAGTGAAAAATAAAAGCACAAACATAACATCTCTATGGCGGCAAGAGGTTTAACATTCCCCCATGATAAAACTCCCTAAAAATACTCCTGAAAAGTGTCTCAAATCAGATAATTATTCTTCCATTTTCTTGATACTACTTTACACTACACTATTAGGGAAAAGTTACTAAAACAAGCATTTCAACAAGTGTCGAACTTATTAAGAGGCACAGGCTTCTAAATAATTTTAGTGCATCTAGAGAAGTCCATGCACCAGAAACAAAATCTGCAGCAGCTAGGACCTGGTGTAGAGGTGTATTTTATGCCAGTTTTCTAGTGCAAGTAGCATTACATTTGTAAGGATGAGTAGGCCCCACCCACCGCTATCCCGCCAACTATACAGAAAAGTGGCGAGCGCAGGATAAATCAACAAAAAGTCACACAATTTTTGGGGAAAGTTGGCTTTCCCCAGCCTTACCAGGAAACTGGCGTGCAACCAATGATAAACTTCTCCTGTAGTGTGGTAAAACAGAACACATATAGGGGGCATTTCATACACTAGTTTTCATTTAGTTTATTCTGGGATTTATTTATGAAGGCAAACCCTGGGTAAAACTCTTTAAATGAAAAAGAGGTGATTAAAAATTAAGGCTGAGTGCACACTGGGTTTGTGCACTACATTTATAGGGATTGTCCTTAGGACAGACCATCAATATCAGATGGGTGGGGGCTGACTCTCTGCACCCCTGCCAATCAGCTGACTGAGGGTGCTGTTACTATTGTGCGAGGGCTACAGATTCTTCCGTTTTACTTTGCTCTGTAAACCAGCACCCCATACACTTAGTAGTGAGTGTTCTATGATTTGCAGAGAAGTCTCATTCAACATTCCAGTAGACATTTATTTTTCTTTATCCTGGTCACCAGCCCAGAGAACAGGAGCCAGCCAGACCGACCGAGCCACAGAACCCTGCCCACCAACCTTTGGCCAAGGAGACAGCCTTCTGAAAGAGAAAGGGACAGCTAGCTCAGGCCTTTCCTTAGCATAAAAATCTTCTTCTGACAGGAAGGAGACTGGGGAAGCCTGCTCAGTGCCTTGCCTATATTGTTTTGCACTTGTACTCCTCCAGGAAAGAAAGACGCTGGTTTACTGGTATGCCTGGAGTGGACTTATTTCCCATTGGGGTGCACCACACCTTACCATCCTTTCCGGAGAGCAGCAACTGTGGCGATACTCTGATCTGTGTCTGGAGTGATCCAGCATATCACTGGAGCCTCCCTAAACCTGGCCACTGCATTTACACCCTGTTTTCAAGTAAAAATAAAAACTTTTCCCTAATAAAGTTTATTAAGAAAATGTTTAACATCCCTGATATTAAAAGTAAATCAAAATGATAGTTACACTTTAAGAATATCTTCTTTTTGGCTTTTTGGGCTTATTTGTGACGCTTTATGTTTACTCCACTTACTCCAGTCTAGAAACATGGGAAGGAAGGAGGGAATTCAAGCTGATGTAACTAGATCTACCAATTGTGAGTCTTTGAACAAATTGTCAGAATCTTAGTCAAGTAAAGGTGGTCTAGACAGTGGAGTAACATCTCGGGACAGAAGAGGTAGACTTACAGATGTACCAAATTTATCAAACGTTGATTTAAGTAATTGGGTGCAAATAAGTAGAGTCGGACTGGCCCACCAGAGCACTTGAGGATCCTCCGCTGGGCCCAAACTCTAACAATAATGAACCCCTAAAAGCAGGGCCCTTAAGGTCCTGTATACACAGAGTGTGGGCCCTCAGAATCTTTTTAACTCTGGTGGGCCCAAGAAACTTCAGTCCGACCCTGCAAATAAGGCAACTCCATGATCGGAATCAATTCGATTACAGACATTTGACACCCCACATACCATGGAAATTGTAATCATGGCATCTGATAGGTCCCTTACTGGGATTCTCCTCGTTTTATTAACCAAACACGAGGGTTTAACAGGCACATAGAAATTTTGTCACAGACTGTACAGTAATAAAGTATTATATGTTATGGTATCTAATGATCAATGTTCTAATCCTCTAGGGGATTAATATAAAAAATAATATGAAAAGAAAATAAAAAATTCGTATCACTCCCCCTTTTTACAAATAATAATAATGAAATAAAATTCATATCAAATAAAAAAGAAGTCCTACTTGACCTGCGAAAAGTAAACCCTCATTCAGCTATGTGAATGGAAAAAATAAAAAGTCACGGCTCTTGGAAGCGAAGTGAAAAAATAAAAGCACAAACATAACATCTCTATGGCGGCAAGAGGTTTAACATTCCCCCATGATAAAACTCCTAAAAATACTCCTGAAAAGTGTCTCAAATCAGATAATTATTCTTCCATTTTCTTGATACTACTTTACACTACACTATTAGGGAAAAGTTACTAAAACAAGCATTTCAACAAGTGTCGAACTTATTAAGAGGCACAGGCTTCTAAATAATTTTAGTGCATCTAGAGAAGTCCATGCACCAGAAACAAAATCTGCAGCAGCTAGGACCTGGTGTAGAGGTGTATTTTATGCCAGTTTTCTAGTGCAAGTAGCATTACATTTGTAAGGATGAGTAGGCCCCACCCACCGCTATCCCGCCAACTATACAGAAAAGTGGCGAGCGCAGGATAAATCAACAAAAAGTCACACAATTTTTGGGAAAGTTGGCTTTCCCCAGCCTTACCAGGAAACTGGCATGCAACCAATGATAAACTTCTCCTGTAGTGTGGTAAAACAGAACACATATAGGGGGCATTTCATACACTAGTTTTCATTTAGTTTATTCTGGGATTTATTTATGAAGGCAAACCCTGGGTAAAACTCTTTAAATGAAAAGAGGTGATTAAAAACTAAGGCTGAGTGCACACTGGGTTTGTGCACTACATTTATAGGGATTGTCCTTAGGACAGACCATCAATATCAGATGGGTGGGGGCTGACTCTGCACCCCTGCCAATCAGCTGACTGAGGGTGCTGTTACTATTGTGCGAGGGCTACAGATTCTTCCGTTTTTACTTTGCTCTGTAAACCAGCACCCCATACACTTAGTAGTGAGTGTTCTATGATTTGCAGAGAAGTCTCATTCAACATTCCAGTAGACATTTATTTTTCTTTACAATCAAACCCTCTGGGTGAAGGATACCACTGTGTAGCATCCAACACAGGCCTCTATCAGGCTTATATGTTGAGTGTATGGAAGTCATGATGGAAGTCATGAATGCAGTGTATACAGAAACAGTCACAAAAGCATTGCTAATTACAATAAAAGTAAAATAATGACAGGCCCCCGCCATGTTATGATGTATTGAACTGTAGCAAACTTAATACAAATGCCAGCAGTGCCAGGTATGATGACATCACAAAGCACATGACTTCACAATTGGTGCAGAACGTCCAAAGTTCTAAACCAGAATCACTTTAGCTTGACAGCTTGAAGAGGACAAGTCCAGAGGAGCAGGACGTGCATTTTGTGTTAGATTGTAAGCTCTTATGGGGGCAGGTTTAGTACTGAACATTAGATTGTAAGGTCTTAAGATCAGGGATTGCATTGTATATTAGATTGTAAGCTCTAGGAGCAGGTTGCCTCTTTCCTTACAGGGTCAGTTCTCCGGAGCTGAATATTAAATACATATATACAGCAATATGCAGCAGGACAAATGGAATCCAGGGAGATATCCGATCGCCACATCTGGGGTCAGGAAGGAATTTTTTCCCCTGAGGTAAAACTCTCCGGGGGTTTGTTTGCCTTCCTCTGGATCTTTTGGATCCGGTGGCTCTTATCTCAGGACAGTGTTGGACTGGTCTAAATGACCACAGCAAGTTCTGTGGTCTCCACCGGTCCTGGCATGAGAGTCACTGTCATCCCTGTTTATTTTATTAAAGGGCCAGTAATATTTTATTACAATGTTGCTTATTGCTATTCCAATAAAAAAATTCGAAAAATGATGTATTGTGGTGTTTGTATTTGTCTGGATTTTTCATATACAGTGACCATAATGAGAGTGATTATTGTTGCTGCCATATTCGATTCTCGACGTAAATTCGCGACATATCTGGAATGAATATCTTCGTTTTCGCACTCGGTCCAAATCGAATATTCGTCATTTTTTCTAGTTATCGCGATTAAAATGCGATTTAAATAATCGCATATTGCGATTTGTACTTAAGGCTACTTTCCTATTGGTTTCATATCTAGAATTAGCGAGGATGACGAATATGACGAATGTATTCGTCATATTCTCAAAACTAAGATAACGTAGCATTCTACATCTCTTGCTACCTATTCACAACCTCCCAATTCTAGCAATCAAATAGGAAGGTTGACTATAGAGATAGTTGTGGTTAATATTCGCTATGCTATTTTTTTAATACAATAATTATATTACTTGATATGATAATATTATTATAAGTATTCTATTTCTATTAAAAAAAAAAATCGCATAGCGAATTTAACACAGCTGTCTGGTAAGTCAACCTTCCTATTTGATTGCTAGAATTAGCGAGGTTGATCAATAGGGGTTGCTAAAACGAAGATGTAGAATACTGCGTATCTTCGTTTTGAGGAATATGACGAATACATTCGTCATATTCGTCCATCCTCGCTAATTCTACCAAGCCAACCATAACTTCTGTGTTCATGGAGCGTCCCCATCACTCATGGGAACGCTCCATATACTAAAATGTACTGTCGGATTTGAGGAATTACGTTGAAATCGCAATGCGATTAATTTAAGTTATATTAATCGCATTGCGATTTCAACTTAGAGCTGGGTTTATAATGGGTCAGCTTGCTAGAATTAACGAAGTTAATCGAATATGGAATATAGCAGCAGTGTTAAGTTGAAATCGCAATGCGATTAATTTAACTTAAAGTATTCGCATTGCGATTTCAACTTAGAGCTGGGTTTATAATGGGTCAGCTTGCTAGAATTAACGAAGTTAACGAATATGGAATATAGCAGCAGTGCTAAGTTGAAATCGCAATGCGATTAATTTAACTTAAAGTATTCGCATTAGTGATTTCAACTTAGCACTGCTAGTGCATAGCTATATATTCCATATTCGTTAATTCTAGCCTATGTAAGATAGCAGTGTTAAGTTGTAATCGCAATGCGATTAATATAACTTGAATTAATCGCATTGCGATTTCAACGTAATTCCTCAAATCCGACAGTACATTTTAGTATATAGAGATTTTCCCATGGAAGGGGACGCTCCATGAGCACGGAAGTCGGCAGAAGCGGCAACGGGCACTGACTGGAGCAGCCAGGAAGCCAGGAATCCTCATGACAGGTAAGAACTACTTTTGGGAAGTGGGAAAGAAAAAAATATAACTAAAAAAAAAAAAAAAAAAAACGAATATTCGAAATAGCGAATTTATAGCGCTATATTCGAAATATTCGCGAATTAGCGAAGTGCCGATATTCGCTAAAAAAATTCGCTTTTCGAATATTCGCGCTCAACACTACTCAATATTTTAGAACTAGACTTAGCTGATGATCCAGCCGATAATAAAGTACAGATGTAGCAAGGTTAGCACTCCCTGTTATTAACTCAAATTTCTTAACCTATTTCATTATCTTGAGAAAAAGCCATTGAAAAGCAATTGAAGGTGTTTGCTTAGATTAGATAACCAAACTCAGAAATCTCAGAAAAAAAGGATTGCTAACCTTGCTGGTATCTGTACATCATCTTCTAAACACACGACGGCCACTGTTGCAGGACCAGGAACTATAGGGGGCTCTATTATAATTAGATTATCATCTCCTAAAGATATGAAGTGAAGCTGCTACAGGACCAGGAATTTTAGAAGACTCCACTATCATAAAGTGTATCATGCCCTAAACATACACAGGCAGCTGCAGCAGGATTGTGGATTTCACAGTAATCCGTTATAATAAAGTGTATCATCTATGAAACACTCCAGTGGCAGCTCCTGGAGGACCAGAAACTACAGAAGACTCCGTTAAAATAAAGTGCATCATTTCCTAAACTCATGGAGGCAGCTGCTACAGGACTAGAAACTGTAGGTGAATCCATTATAATAAAGTGTATCATCTCCTAAACAAATGGGGGCAGCTGCTGCAGGACCAGAACCTATGGGGACCCCATTATAGTAAATTGTATAACCTCCTAAACACAATGCATCAGTGGCTGCAGGACCAGAAACAATAGGGTACCCATTACAATAAAGCATATCATCTCCAAAAACATGGCGGCAGCTGATACGGGATCAGGAACACTAGGGGAATTCATTAGAAAAGGTAATTCATCTCCTAAACTTGTGCAGCAGCTGCTGCTTGGCTAGACACTATAGGGCACCCGTTATAAAAAAGAAAACTATGTATCATCCACTATACATATAGTGGCAGCTGCTGCAGAAACATGAACTACAGGAGACTTCATTATAGGAGGCTCCCTTCCAGCCAACATTATTCCAGCCCAAGACTTCCAGCGCGCTCAAATATCCCACCTTCACCTGGACTTCCAATTGGTGTGTGTGAATGTAGACTGCATGGATGGTTCAGGGGCCACTGGACCACAACACAGGATGCATACACAAAATTATAACACTCTTATGGAACAGACTGTCACACCCATCATTAGCTGTCCCCAATCCACATAGTCAATCCCCAGTTCACAGCATGGTTAGGTCCATCGCCCAATCATAGCCCAGCTCGTGTAGGTCCACAACATGTCTAATGTCGTCATTCAGCTGTCAATTATCATTGGACATAAAGGAGAATATTTGGGCTTGCCAATGTGTAGATGTCTACATCCTTGTTCCTCTGGATAGAAAATCAATAGATAGGCCGTTTAGATGTCTGGGCAATTCAGACTGGTTCCTGCACTTCGGGAACAGGTTGCAAAGAATCCCATTCTTCTGTCTCTTCCCTGGGCTCAGTAACTAACAGGATTCTTTATGTTCCATATAGTATATGACACTATAGCTGAACTGCCTAGAAAAACTACATATTGGTTCCCAAAAGACTTGCATTGGAGCTCTATACAATTCTATGATAGACAAAAAATTGCAACACTCTTTCTGTTTAGGCTGTGCCTCTCCACTCGTCCACTCCGAGTAAGAAGGTTCAAGTTAAGTTAGAAACTATACATAAAAAGAGCAGTCATAGCCCCTAATTGACTGCAGTTCTTAGTAGGACAGGCTTTGCCAGACTGTATGAGACACTGAGATGGGGATACTCTGCCACAGCTCCTGGTCACCAGCCCAGAGAACAGGGAGCCAGCCAGACGACCGAGCCACAGAACCCTGCCCACCAACCTTTGGCCAAGGAGACAGCCTTCTGAAAGAGAAAGGGACAGCTAGCTCAGGCCTTTCCTTAGCATAAAAATCTTCTTCTGACAGGAAGGAGACTGGGGAAGCCTGCTCAGTGCCTTGCCTATATTGTTTTGCACTTGTACTCCTCCAGGAAAGAAAGACGCTGGTTTACTGGTATGCCTGGAGTGGACTTATTTCCCATTGGGGTGCACTCACACCTTACCATCCTTTCCGGAGAGCAGCAACTGTGGCGATACTCTGATCTGTGTCTGGAGGATCCAGCATATCACTGGAGCCTCCCTAAACCTGGCCACTGCATTTACACCCTGTTTTCAAGTAAAAATAAAAACTTTTCCCTAATAAAGTTTATTAAGAAAATGTTTAACATCCCTGATATTAAAAGTAAATCAAAATGATAGTTACACTTTAAGAATATCTTCTTTTTGGCTTTTTGGGCTTATTTGTGACGCTTATGTTTACTCCACTTACTCCAGTCTAGAAACATGGGAAGGAAGGAGGGAATTCAAGCTGATGTAACTAGATCTACCAATTGTGAGTCTTTGAACAAATTGTCAGAATCTTAGTCAAGTAAAAGGTGGTCTAGACAGTGGAGTAACATCTCGGGACAGAAGAGGTAGACTTACAGATGTACCAAATTTATCAAACGTTGATTTAAGTAATTGGGTGCAAATAAGTAGGATCGGACTGGCCCACCAGAGCACTTGAGGATCCTCCGCTGGGCCCAAACTCTAACAATAATGAACCCCTAAAAAGCAGGGCCCTTAAGGTCCTGTATACACAGAGTGTGGGCCCTCAGAATCTTTTTAACTCTGGTGGGCCCAAGAAACTTCAGTCCGACCCTGCAAATAAGGCAACTCCATGATCGGAATCAATTCCGATTACAGACATTTGACACCCCACATACCATGGAAATTGTAATCATGGCATCTGATAGGTCCCTTACTGGGATTCTCCTCGTTTTATTAACCAAACACGAGGGTTTAACAGGCACATAGAAATTTTGTCACAGACTGTACAGTAATAAAGTATTATATGTTATGGTATCTAATGATCAATGTTCTAATCCTCTAGGGATTAATATAAAAATAATATGAAAAGAAAATAAAAATTCGTATCACTCCCCCTTTTTTACAAATAATAATAATGAAATAAAATTCATATCAAATAAAAAGAAGTCCTACTTGACCTGCGAAAAGTAAACCCTCATTCAGCTATGTGAATGGAAAAATAAAAAGTCACGGCTCTTGGAAGGCGAGAAGTGAAAATAAAAGCACAAACATAACATCTCTATGGCGGCAAGAGGTTTAACATTCCCCCATGATAAAACTCCCTAAAAATACTCCTGAAAAGTGTCTCAAATCAGATAATTATTCTTCCATTTTCTTGATACTACTTTACACTACACTATTAGGGAAAAGTTACTAAAACAAGCATTTCAACAAGTGTCGAACTTATTAAGAGGCACAGGCTTCTAAATAATTTTAGTGCATCTAGAGAAGTCCATGCACCAGAAACAAAATCTGCAGCAGCTAGGACCTGGTGTAGAGGTGTATTTTATGCCAGTTTTCTAGTGCAAGTAGCATTACATTTGTAAGGATGAGTAGGCCCCACTCCACCGCTATCCCGCCAACTATACAGAAAAGTGGCGAGCGCAGGATAAATCAACAAAAAGTCACACAATTTTTGGGGGAAAGTTGGCTTTCCCCAGCCTTACCAGGAAACTGGCATGCAACCAATGATAAACTTCTCCTGTAGTGTGGTAAAACAGAACACATATAGGGGGCATTTCATACACTAGTTTTCATTTAGTTTATTCTGGGATTTATTTATGAAGGCAAACCCTGGGTAAAACTCTTTAAATGAAAAGAGGTGATTAAAAACTAAGGCTGAGTGCACACTGGGTTTGTGCACTACATTTATAGGGATTGTCCTTAGGACAGACCATCAATATCAGATGGGTGGGGTTGACTCTCTGCACCCCTGCCAATCAGCTGACTGAGGGTGCTGTTACTATTGTGCGAGGGCTACAGATTCTTCCGTTTTACTTTGCTCTGTAAACCAGCACCCCATACACTTAGTAGTGAGTGTTCTATGATTTGCAGAGAAGTCTCATTCAACATTCCAGTAGACATTTATTTTTCTTTACAATCAAACCCTCTGGGTGAAGGATACCACTGTGTAGCATCCAACACAGGCCTCTATCAGGCTTATATGTTGAGTGTATGGAAGTCATGATGGAAGTCATGAATGCAGTGTATACAGAAACAGTCACAAAAGCATTGCTAATTACAATAAAAGTAAAATAATGACAGGCCCCCGCCATGTTATGATGTATTGAACTGTAGCAAACTTAATACAAATGCCAGCAGTGCCAGGTATGATGACATCACAAAGCACATGACTTCACAATTGGTGCAGAACGTCCAAAGTTCTAAACCAGAATCACTTTAGCTTGACAGCTTGAAGAGGACAAGTCCAGAGGAGCAGGACGTGCATTTTGTGTTAGATTGTAAGCTCTTATGGGGCAGGTTTAGTACTGAACATTAGATTGTAAGGTCTTAAGATCAGGGATTGCATTGTATATTAGATTGTAAGCTCTTAGGAGCAGGTTGCCTCTTTCCTTACAGGGTCAGTTCTCCGGAGCTGAATATTAAATACATATATACAGCAATATGCAGCAGGACAAATGGAATCCAGGGAGATATCCGATCGCCACATCTGGGGTCAGGAAGGAATTTTTTCCCCTGAGGTAAAACTCTCCGGGGGTTTGTTTGCCTTCCTCTGGATCTTTGGATCCGGTGGCTCTTATCTCAGGACAGTGTTGGACTGGTCTAAATGACCACAGCAAGTTCTGTGGTCTCCACCGGTCCTGGCATGAGAGTCACTGTCATCCCTGTTTATTTTATTAAAGGGCCAGTAATATTTTATTACAATGTTGCTTATTGCTATTCCAATAAAAAAATTCGAAAATGATGTATTGTGGTGTTTGTATTTGTCTGGATTTTTCATATACAGTGACCATAATGAGAGTGATTATTGTTGCTCAATATTTTAGAACTAGACTTAGCTGATGATCCAGCCGATAATAAAGTACATCATCTTCTAAACACACGACGGCCACTGTTGCAGGACCAGGAACTATAGGGGGCTCTATTATAATTAGATTATCATCTCCTAAAGATATGGCGGAAGCTGCTACAGGACCAGGAATTTTAGAAGACTCCACTATCATAAAGTGTATCATGCCCTAAACATACACAGGCAGCTGCAGCAGGATTGTGGATTTCACAGTAATCCGTTATAATAAAGTGTATCATCTATGAAACACCCAGTGGCAGCTCCTGGAGGACCAGAAACTACAGAAGACTCCGTTAAAATAAAGTGCATCATTTCCTAAACTCATGGAGGCAGCTGCTACAGGACTAGAAACTGTAGGTGAATCCATTATAATAAAGTGTATCATCTCCTAAACAAATGGGGGCAGCTGCTGCAGGACCAGAACCTATAGGGGACCCCATTATAGTAAATTGTATAACCTCCTAAACACAATGCATCAGTGGCTGCAGGACCAGAAACAATAGGGTACTCCATTACAATAAAGCATATCATCTCCAAAAACATGGCGGCAGCTGATACGGGATCAGGAACACTAGGGGAATTCATTAGAAAAGGTAATTCATCTCCTAAACTTGTGGCAGCAGCTGCTGCTTGGCTAGACACTATAGGGCACCCGCTATAAAAAAAGAAAAACTAAGTGTATCATCCACTATACATATAGTGGCAGCTGCTGCAGAAACATGAACTACAGGAGACTTCATTATAGGAGGCTCCCTTCCAGCCAACATTATTCCAGCCCAAGACTTCCAGCGCTCAAATATCCCACCTTCACCTGGACTTCCAATTGGTGTGTGTGAATGTAGACTGCATGGATGGTTCAGGGGCCACTGGACCACAACACAGGATGCATACACAAAATTATAACACTCTTATGGAACAGACTGTCACACCCATCATTAGCTGTCCCCAATCCACATAGTCAATCCCCAGTTCACAGCATGGTTAGGTCCATCGCCCAATCATAGCCCAGCTCGTGTAGGTCCACAACATGTCTAATGTCGTCATTCAGCTGTCAATTATCATTGGACATAAAGGAGAATATTTGGGCTTGCCAATGTGTAGATGTCTACATCCTTGTTCCTCTGGATAGAAAATCAATAGATAGGCCGTTTAGATGTCTGGGCAATTCAGACTGGTTCCTGCACTTCGGGAACAGGTTGCAAAGAATCCCATTCTTCTGTCTCTTCCTGGGCTCAGTAACTAACAGGGATTCTTTTATGTTCCATATAGTATATGACACTCATAGCTGAACTGCCTAGAAAAACTACATATTGGTTCCCAAAAGACTTGCATTGGAGCTCTATACAATTTCATGATAGACAAAAATCGCAACACTCTTTCTGTTTAGGCTGTGCCTTCCACTCGTCCACTCCGAGTAAGAAGGTTCAAGTTAAGTTAGAAACTATACATAAAAAGAGCAGTCATAGCCCCTAATTGACTGCAGTTCTTAGTAGGACAGGCTTTTGCCAGACTGTATGGGAGACACTGAGATGGGGATACTCTGCACACAGCTCCTGGTCACCAGCCCAGAGAACAGGAGCCAGCCAGGACGACCGAGCCACAGAACCCTGCCCACCAAACCTTTGGCCTAGGAGACAGCCTTCTGAAAGAGAAAGGGACAGCTAGCTCAGGCCTTTCCTTAGCATAAAAATCTTCTTCTGACAGGAAGGAGACTGGGGAAGCCTGCTCAGTGCCTTGCCTATATTGTTTTGCACTTGTACTCCTCCAGGAAAGAAAGACGCTGGTTTACTGGTATGCCTGGAGTGGACTTATTTCCCATTGGGGTGCACCACACCTACCATCCTTTCCGGAGAGCAGCAACTGTGGCCAATAAAGCATATCATCTCCAAAAAAACATGGCGGCAGCTGATACGGGATCAGGAACACTAGGGAATTCATTAGAAAAGGTAATTCATCTCTAAACTTGTGGCAGCAGCTGCTGCTTAGCTAGACACTATAGGGCACTCCGTTATAAAAAAGAAAAACTAAGTGTATCATCCACTATACATATAGTGGCAGCTGCTGCAGAAACATGAACTACAGGAGACTTCATTATAGGAGGCTCCCTTCCAGCCAACATTATTCCAGCCCAAGACTTCCAGCGCGTTCAAATATCCCACCTTCACCTGGACTTCCAATTGGTGTGTGTGAATGTAGACTGCATGGATGGTTCAGGGGCCACTGGACCACAACACAGGATGCATACACAAAATTATAACACTCTTATGGAACAGACTGTCACACCCATCATTAGCTGTCCCAATCCACATAGTCAATCCCCAGTTCACAGCATGGTTAGGTCCATCGCCCAATCATAGCCCAGCTCGTGTAGGTCCACAACATGTCTAATGTCGTCATTCAGCTGTCAATTATCATTGGACATAAAGGAGAATATTTGGGCTTGCCAATGTGTAGATGTCTACATCCTTGTTCCTCTGGATAGAAAATCAATAGATAGGCCGTTTAGATGTCTGGGCAATTCAGACTGGTTCCTGCACTTCGGGAACAGGTTGCAAAGAATCCCATTCTTCTGTCTCTTCCCTGGGCTCAGTAACTAACAGGATTCTTTATGTTCCATATAGTATATGACACTATAGCTGAACTGCCTAGAAAAACTACATATTGGTTCCCAAAAGACTTGCATTGGAGCTCTATACAATTCTATGATAGACAAAAAATTGCAACACTCTTTCTGTTTAGGCTGTGCCTCTCCACTCGTCCACTCCGAGTAAGAAGGTTCAAGTTAAGTTAGAAACTATACATAAAAGAGCAGTCATAGCCCCTAATTGACTGCAGTTCTTAGTAGGACAGGCTTTGCCAGACTGTATGAGACACTGAGATGGGGATACTCTGCCTCAGCTCCTGGTCACCAGCCCAGAGAACAGGGAGCCAGCCAGACGACCGAGCCACAGAACCCTGCCCACCAACCTTTGGCCAAGGAGACAGCCTTCTGAAAGAGAAAGGGACAGCTAGCTCAGGCCTTTCCTTAGCATAAAAATCTTCTTCTGACAGGAAGGAGACTGGGGAAGCCTGCTCAGTGCCTTGCCTATATTGTTTTGCATTGGTACTCCTCCAGGAAAGAAAGACGCTGGTTTACTGGTATGCCTGGAGTGGACTTATTTCCCATTGGGGTGCACCACACCTACCATCCTTTCCGGAGAGCAGCAACTGTGGCGATACTTGATCTGTGTCTGGAGGATCCAGCTATCACTG
>JAKVIS010003962.1:0-15209 GCA_033119425.1 Bufotes viridis | reverse complement strand
CTGCCCATCTGTATCTGTTCAAGAATGCGAAACCTGAGGTCTTTTTCGGAGTGACCTGCCTCCTTAAAATGTTTAGAGACCGGTAAATCCGGTATATTATGTATTCAAATCACGCTATCGGTATGTAAGTTTGCTTGACAAAGGCCCTTTTTTGAGCTGGGCTGAAACATTGCGACTGGGGAAATAAACGGGTCTAACATCCTTCACTGATATTGGAGTGCTGCCTCATCATTTTCTTTTTAGATAGATAGATAAGATAGATAGATAGATAGATAGATAGATAGATATACTTCTAATCTCTAGTCTTTCTCTCTCAAAGGGAAAAGCAAAGATAATAGAGAATCTGAAATCCCCTTAGGTAAAATTGAATAATTTTTCTATATTGAGAATACATGCAAAATAGCGTGATGAGTTAAAAAGAAACACTCTAAGAGGAGTTAATGCATGAAAATTGATAATTAGAGATGAGCGAATTTTTCATTAGCCGAATTTTTCGAAAAATTTAGTTCGATACAAATTTAGTTAAAAAACGGCCATTTCCTGGCTTCAGAGAGCCTTTACAATGGTGTAGAACACTGTGCCTTTCAGTAATACGCATAGGTAGTCTGCTGTGGTAGTGAAATAATACTGTAAGTCAGTAAGATATGCAGATGACAGGCGTCGCTCTTAGAATCACAGCACATATTGCTTATTTGGGCAGTCACGGGGCAAAAACTGACCAAATAACTCATGTATGAACTCAGCCTTACAGGTCGATGTTATCGCCAAGAAGAAGCACACTCCATTTACACCATTGTCAGCTGATTCCACATAGATGTCTACAGAATCTGTTCTATTAAAAACTTATAAAGTAGAGCCCCCAGACAGAGTAGAGAGGGTGTCAGCAGTAAGTTTGTGTTGATGTCAGTGATTATTTTGCCCTTCCTCTGATCCGTCAGAACAATAATTCCCCCAAAAAACGGATCCTGTCTGTTGAGCAGCCGCTGTCACTCAGTGAACATTTGGTCAGTAATCTATCAATATTACTAATGCCCAAAAAAACAGGAGTAGATCCAAAACAGAGATGACACGTGAATGGAATATTTGCATGTCGTCTGTGTTTTGTACCCACTCCTGCTTTTGGCTACTAAATCACAAGCCAATTCTGATGGGACCATACAGCCCTTATAGCTGCTACCCATCAGGATCCATTGTGCACCTAATTTTTCCTTTCTTCTAACAGATCAGAAGAAGGGTCAAATAAATGATGATGTCAGCCAAGCCAAAAGGAAAAATAGTGGCCTAGTCATAAAGTGAGAAGGGTGGGAACAGCATGAGAAGTCCACAGAGTGGGCCTATGATATAGTTGTCAGGTGGAAGCAGCATGAGGAGACCACAGAGTGGCCCAATAAGAGAGTCTGGAGGTGACGGCAGCATCAGGAGGAGGCCACAGAGTGGAACATTGACAGTGTGGAGGTGGTGGCAGCATCAGTAGGCCACAGAGTGGCGCATTGACAGATTATGGGGGTGACGGCAGCATCAGGAGGAAACAGAGTGGCACAATGACAGAGTGTGGAGGTTGCAGCAGCATCAGGAGACTACAGAGTGGCAAGGTGACATAGTGTGGAAGTGACAGAAGCTTCAGGAGACCACAGAGTGCCAAGGTGACATAGTGTGGAGGTGGCAGCAGTATAAGGAGACCACAGAGTGGCCAGGTGACATAGTGTGGAAGTGGCAGAAGCATCAGGAGACCACAGAGTGACAAGGTGACATAGTGTGGAGGTGGCAGCAGTATGAGGAGACCACAGAGTGGCCAGGTGACATAGTGTGGAGGTGGCAGCAGCATGAGGAGACCAAAGAGTGGCAAGGTGACACAGTGTGGAGGTCATTGGTGGGTGGAAATCCTGGCTAATCCACGCCTGATTACTTTTGACAAAGGTCAGTCTTTCCACATTTTGGGTGGACAGGCAAGTTCTTCTTGGGGTAACTATGGCCCCCGCCGCACTAAACACCCGCTCTGATGCCACACTACTGAACGGGCAGGACAGCTTTTCCGGGGCAAACTCTGCCAGTTGCGGCCACAAATAAAGTTTGGCTGCGCAGTAGTCTAGCTGATCCCCAATGTGGGTTGGCAGGGTGCTGTCCAAGTATGCCACCACCTGTTGGTTCAGGTCCTGCTCTATGTCTAGCTGCTGGTGAGTAGTTTCCTCACTATGCGGGTGAAGGAAGCTGCTCAACATTAACTCAAGACTCATTCTGCTGCTAATGAAGCTGGTACTGCTCCTGCCACCCCACCCTTATCTAGTAGCCATGGCAGTGGAACGTGAGTGCAGAGAGCCCCCGGTCAGACTTGCGAGAGGATGGACGATGGGGCAGATAGGCAGCGGTCAACTGACTACATCGGATTTCTCTATAGTAGTTCAGTTTGTCCTCTCTCTCAGCGGGTGTAAAAAAGGTCCCCATTTTGGACCAGTAGTGATGGTCCACCAAGGTGGAGAGCCAGAAGTCATCCCTCTGCCGAATGGTGACAATTCGGCTGTCACTACACAAGCAAGTGAGCATGCATCGGACCATTTGTGCAAGGGACTCCTGCCTCAATCTCCACTGCATTCTGCTATGGTGTGTCTTGGTTCTCCTGCTCCTCCTCTCCTGTCAACTGTGTAGAAAAACCACCCATTTCGCTACACATTGCTTGTTTTAAACGGCTGTATAAAACAGTACTCGCACCCCAATAACAGGAACGGTTTGCTGGAATTACAGAGCTGTATATTGGCAATTTGAATGCCCAGTCAGTGCAGCAAGGTGTAATAGGATTGTTCCTATTACCCTGGCTGTAACCTCCCCTACTGAACTCTGTTCAACATAAATGCTGCGGAATGATTCCTCCCTATTAGAGTTGAGCGGACACATGGAAGTTCGGTTCGACGGATTCTGCCGAACTTCACAAAAAAATTCGGGTTCGGGACCCGAACTTGACCTGAACTTTACCCCAAACCTGTACCCCATTAAAGTCAATGGGGACCCGAAGTTTGGGGCACTAAAATGGCTCTAAAAAAGTCCGGGAAAGGGCCAGAGGGCTTGAAATTGAAGCAAAATGGGGTTAAGAGTAGGGCAAGTGCCCTGCAAATAAATTTGGATAGGGAAATAACATAAAATTCATAAAAATTTAAAATAAACGTTCTAAACCTGAGCACAAGTGAGTGACAGTGGCACCTTCCACCCTGCAAACAGAGGATGTGGCAGCAACACCACCACATCTTTCACCGTCTCCAAGCATCTCCACACTATCCCATCTCTAAACTATCCCATGGGTGTGTTCAGCACCCATCTCCCAATTAGAAATAAAAGAAACTAAAGAAATGGAAAGAGGAAGTACCCCCCTACCCACTCGCGATTCCTGGCCCTGAATGCCAGGATTTCCAAATTCCGGGTCCTTTGAAATGCTGTCATTCTGTCTGGTTGAGATGGATGGAGATTTTTAAAAAACTTATGGCAGTGGCTGTCCCACAGTACGTGGTTCTCAGCCGCCACTACTTTTCCAGGCGAGCCATCCCTTCCCTGCACAACCAAGTGCCGGACAAAATCAGGTGTGCACTGCGCAACGCCACCTGTGGCAAGGTCCACATAACCACCAATACGTGGACCGGTAAGCACAGGCAGGGAAGTTATATCTCCCTAACAGCACACTGTGTAAATGTAGTGACGGCTGGACAAGAGGCGGATAGCATCCTTTCAGCATAACACCTTAACCACCAACATCAGCACAGCCAGGGGGGAAACGACAGCAGGCTGTTCTGAAACTCATCTGTTTGGGGGACAAACCCCACCCCGCGCAGGAGCTGTGGACGGGAATGGAAAAACAGACCGATCTGTGGTTGGTGTCACTGAGCCTCAAGCCCAGCCTGGTGGTGTGCGATAATGGGCGAAAGCTCTGGGCCTATCCAGTTTGACACACATGCCTTGCCTGGCGCATGTGCTGAATTTGGTGGTGCAGAAATTCCTGAACACCTGACAGTGAAAATCAATTCAGTTAATCCAGCTCTTAGATTCTGGTGCGAAAAATTAGCTTTTATTGGTGCTCAAGGACCCCTGTGGCCTGAGCCGCAGATGTGACAAGCAAATAATTTTATTAAATTTGTCGGTTAGATTGTTGGGTAACATTTCCACGGTTATCAGGACTTTGTATTATAAATCGTAACAAAAACTATACAAGGAACATTTCAAAGAGAAAATTAACCCGACCAGACTCCCACCCTACAAACCCCCCCCACCCCTTTCACTCAAAGCACTCATTAATGCCCATTCACAAACTATTTACAAATTAATTATAAACATATTTAAATAGCTATAAGTTAGATAAACGAAATAAACAAACAAAACAGTATACATGCCTTACCCTTAACTTATAAGGACAGTCATATACAAGTGGCTCGGTGGTTGGGTTCCTGCACCCTCATAGGCCAGGTACACAATTGTCCAGCCAGGGCACAGTTCTGGAGGAGGAGGAGGAGGAGGAGAAGAAACCCTGTTCACAGCAGGGTGGCACCCAAAGCAGCCCACGGCCATCACTTGAGCATGGCTGGGGGGATACGGAGGACACAGACGATACACCTCCCACAGAGGACAGATTGTCGTTTGCTCTGGGCAGCCTGGCACACATAAGCGGCTACATGCTGCAGTGCCTGCGCAATGACTGCCAAGTTGCCCACATTCTAACTTGTGCAGATTACTGGGTGGCCACCCTGCTGGATCCCAGTTACAAGGACAACGTGCCGTCCTTAATTCCATCACTGAAGCGTGATCGGAAGAAGCCAACGCTGGTAGACGCATTGCTGATGGCATTCACACCTGTCACCGGGGGCTCAATGGAAGCACAATGCTAAAGCAGAATAGGAGGAGGAAGAAGTCGCCAAGGCAGCTAGGTCACCGCCAGAACACTTATGCAGAACAAGAGTTTGTATACGGCAAAACTGGAAAAATGTCACCCACCAATGTAACAGATGATTTTTTTGCCCGCACTTCAGAAGGAAGGGTTAGCATGGCCGAAATGTGGAGAAGCTTTGTCACCACGCCACAACAACCAGCACCACCAGCAGATATGGAACGTCTTAGTAAGAGGCAGCATTTCTGCAAAATGGTGGAATATTATCTGTGCACAAGCCTACAAATGCTGACTGATGGGCCTGCGTCTGCCGCATTCAACTTCTGGATCTCCAAATTGGGGACATGGCCTCAACTTCACCTTTATGCCTTGGAGGTGCTGGCCTTCCCTGCAGCCAGTGTATTGTCTGAACATGTGTTTAGCATGGCTGGGGGCGTCACAGACAAGTGCAGCCGTCTGTCCACAGCCAACTTCGACAATCTCACGTTCATTAAAAAGAACGAGGCATGGATCCCACAGGACTTGTTTGTATCTTATGCAGGATAGACATGTATACCGGCCTCACCAAACCATTGTTATACTACAGCACACTTACTCTTTGTTTTCTTTTTTATATTTCCCAATGTTTTGGGGTCTACCCCAATTTATACAAAAAGAAAAAAGAAAACAAAACACATTGTTGTTGGCGACTACCTTTGGCTTCACAGCCAAAAAAGACTTTATGTCAGGCAACAATGCAACCGCCAACTAAAATGAACTAAGTTCCCTGTCTGTTATGCAGTGCAGGGGTACTTTGAAAGAAGGAAGGGGTATAGATCAGCCAACAATCTGAACGCCACCAAATTTACAGCATATATTTCCCAGTCAGTCATGCAGGGCGG
Source organism: Bufotes viridis (assembly GCA_033119425.1). Lineage (NCBI taxonomy): Eukaryota > Metazoa > Chordata > Amphibia > Anura > Bufonidae > Bufotes > Bufotes viridis. Next base: position 9,467 of record JAKVIS010003962.1, on the reverse strand, counting down.
TGTAGTTTGAAAGAAAAAAGGGGTCATGGAGCGCCCCGTCATCAGGCATCTATTTGGATTATTTAAAAAGTGTATAGAAGCCACAAGGGGTCCCCATGCTGCATATTTATCATGGAGACATCATGGAGATTTTGCAGCATATAACTACAGCACCCAACAATGTAATCGCTGCCAAATTTACAGAATATAATTCCCAGTCAGGTATGCAGCGCAGGGGTACTTTGTAAGAAAGAAGGGGTACAGATCACCTAACAATCTGAAGGCCACCTAATTTACTGAATATATTTCCAAGTCAGGTATGCAGTGAAGGAGTACTTTATGGCCCAAGAATGTAACATACGATTTTTTGAAATTTACCTCTCTGTCACCTATGCAAGCAGGGGTTTGTATACGGCAAAACTGGCAATATATCACCCACCAATGTAACAGATGATTTTTTGAAATTTACCTCCCTGTCACTTATGCTGACAAGGGGTTTGTATATGGCAAAACTGGCAAAATGTCACCCACCAATGTAACAGATGATTTTTTGAAATTTACCTCCCTGTCAGTTATGCAGAACAAGGGTTTGTATACGGCAAAACTGGAAAAATGTCACCCACCAATGTAATAGATGATTATGTAACAGATGATTTTTTTGAAATTTACTTCCCTGTCACCTATGCAGAGCAAGGGTTTGTATATGGCAAAACTGGCAAAAAAAAAAACATGTTTTTTCAGCATTGTATGCAAACGTGCTCTGTGGCACAACAGTACGGGTTTATTACAGTAACTACAGAAATGCACTATGTCACAGCAAAATTTTAAAATAGGTTTTTGAGCGGTGTATGCAAACGTGCTCTGTGGTATGATAGTGTAAGCTACCTGCGGGGTCAGGGGGGACCAGGACATGCTGGGTGTTGTGGTGCAGTGCGTCACCCACCTGAGAGGTATGCTTTGATGGACTTATGGATCCCTTCCGTGTTCTGCTCCAGATGGTGGTCTCAGTGTATAGCAGCTGTAGCACTCCCCTGCTAGCGTGAATAATTGAAGACCAGGCGATTCAGTTAAATTGTCAAAGTCTTTACTTAAAGGGTTGCAAAACGTTTCTCAACCTCAAGCAGATTCCTCTGCCGGCCACACACTTAACCAGGGAACAATCACGTCTTTATCACAACAGACCTTTTCCAGTGAACGGTACACCAACGGGCCATCAATGCAGGACATGGGTAGCATACCTCCTGATCCCTGCGCCCTTCCTGTGTTTCTCCTCACTAAGGCTCTGCTCTGTGTCCTCAGCCCCGTCTGGCTGGTATCCAGTGATTCTTTTCCTTCCCTGCTCTGTTTCTCAGTCTCTCAGCCCGGCCTAAGGGTATTATTCCACTTTGGCCCTTGGAACTGGCGTCCTCCTATCTCCGGTTGTCTATGTTCACCTCCAGGCAGGACCCTTCCGGCTGTTTCCTCAACTGCACACCCTTCCCCAGGTCATAGACCCAGGTGTCCCTGGCTTTACCAGGCTCAGGGGCCTGTACTCCAACAAAACTGCAGCTACATCTTAACTTCACTCCACTGAACTGTAAAACTGAACTCCTCCTCCCCTCACTAAGCCTTTTATATATCTATCCTAGGGGTCCCTCTAATGGCCAACTCTCCTCACTACACCCCTACCGGCTTGCAGGGATCAAGAGACATGACAATTCACATTTTTATAACAATTCAGCAATAACAGTTAAATAACATGTTCCCTTCTCGCACCACTTTCCCAAATAACGGACGCTCCCCTCTTTAACCCTCCCATACATCTGTACCCCTATTACATTTCCCCACCGCTTAAATTGAGCACGTCCCCGTGCTCTCTAGCTCTACCTATCAGGGACCTGTAAATAAAGAGTTAGCAGGCACATATACGCATATACCCAACAACGCATAACATCTGCTCTCAACTTTTCACATCCGGATACACTGGCAAGGGATAAAGTTCAATGACAGGGGTGCCATCCTCTTCTTCACAGGGAACAGGCCTGGAACACGGCGTTGTCCTGGCACAGCGTACGCCAGGATAGTCCTTTATACATACAACAGTCCTCATATTATATAAATATAAAACACAGAGGTCCACACCTGAAAGTCCACCTCTGGGCACCTTTACCTTAAAACAGTTGTAAACACCGTAAGTCAGCAGCATTTATCTAAAACAATGCAGAGTTCTAACAATACCAGGGACACGTTATCCTGGCGAACTCTGCGGTCCCTATAAAACGCTGACATACGCAGATCCCTGTCAACCTGAAATGGGGGTTAAAACAGGGGAAATAAAGTGCAACTAGCACAACTGGGACATCCTGGAAGGATCCAGGAATTAAACAGCAGGTCCTAGGAACACACAAAGGTCAGGCTGGGAGCAGTGGTACTTCTGGGGCAGTTCCTATACAACGCTGCCAACTGGCAGATAGCTTCCACCAGCCTGACATACGCATGGCTCCTGTACTCAATCAGCTAGACACGTTTCACCTGTCACAAATACGTGTCGTACTCCTCCGGCTCGCTATCCGAGGAGTCATCCTTGCGAGGAAACCACAATTGCTCTGGGCGAGCCGGCCACAGTTGGAAACCGTCGGCAGTGATGATTTTCAAAGGTCGCCACCGTATTGTCCGGGCCTCCTCAACGGACCTGGGAAAAGGCCTCAACCGGGTCTCCTCACTGCCAGGGACTCTCTCCACCCAATACACTGGCTGCCTATGGGCTCGTGTCGCCATCTTACCCTGGACAGGTAGCTCCGGCACCGCGGGGACCTCCACCTCCTCAGCAACCGCCACCGTCGCTGCAGGCCTCGGCACGTTGTGGGACTCCGCTGCCACCTCCATCCAGACGGCACCCGGGGTCGTTTCATGAATCATCTCCGGATCTTTTACAGGAACTCGTGGGCTGGCCGGTCTCTCTCGACGTTGCTGTCTCTCCGCAGGGTAATCCGGCTCTGTGGTACGACAGTACGGGTTTATTACAGCAACTACAGAAATGCACTATGTCACGGCAAAATTTTAAAATAGGTTTTTCAGAGGTGTATGCAAACGTGCTGTCTGGTATGATAGTACGGGTTTATTCCACCAACTACAGAAATGCACTGTCACCGAAAAATAATAAAATAGGTTTTTTAGCAGTGTATGCAAACGTGCTCTGTGGTACGACAGTACGGATTTATTACAGCAACTACAGAAATGCATTATGTCACCGCAAAATTATAAAACTGTTTTTTCAGCGGTGTATGCAAATGTGCTCTGTGGTACGACAGTACAGGTTTATTATAGCAACTACAGAAATGCACTATGTCACCGCAAAATTATAAAACAGGTAATGTAGGGGGACTTGACCTGCCAGAAAAAAGGAATTTTTCCTCCACTGAGCTACCAAAAAATAATTAGACTGATGTCCCTGGCAGGCTGGCACACATGCAGGTCACATGCAGTTCCAAAGACACTGCAGTTGCTAAAATGGCGGCCGACCCCCACCTCAGTAACAGATGGATTAAAAATTATTTTGCAGTATCACTGCACTCAGAGCTGGGTATAAATATGTAGCATAGCACCCTCAATAATTGCTGTAGTTTGAAGAGTTAACACCACCAAGTTCAACAGATTTCTTCCCTAATCTCTCCCTGAGAGCACCAGAAGCAGCCTGTCCCTACACTAAGAGCAGCAGAGTGACGTGCGGCGCTACGTGACTCTAGCTTAAATAGAGGCTGGGTCACATGCTGCACTTAGCCAATCACAGCCATGCCAATAGTAGGCATGGCTGGGATGGCTTCTAAGGGTAAAGTAGTAAAACGCTTGTTGATTGGCTGCCCTGCAGCCTTTCAAAAAGCGGGAAGAAATTGCCGAACAACGAACTCGAACTTTTACAGAAATCTTCGGGTTCGTGTCCAGGTGCGGAAAACCGTAAAGTTCAGAACCCGATCTATACAGTTCGGGTTCGTTCAACTCTACCCCCTATCCTTTCCCTACACCTTGAATAATCTTTCGCTGCACTTGTAAATCGTTTTTTTATCACCATGAAGTTTTTTCTAGCACTGTCCCTAGCTCCTGATGTCATCTCTACCTGCACTAGGTACACTGGAAAATCGCAGAATTCAAGATGGATGAATGTATTTATGGGACTGTTACATCACAGGGCTGGCTGCTTGCTGATTGGCTGCATGCATGGCATTATGGGTGATCCGGACTTTCCAGAGTTCATTGCTCCATGTCCTCACACATACAGCAGCCATTTTAGGGAAAAATGCTATTCATTACCACGAAGCGTGAGGAAATTCAAATTCGGTGCGAATCAAATCATTCCTGAAATTCGGATCGAATTCCACTTTGTCTGCTTCGATTCTCTCATCTCTAATAATGATGATCTATCCTGAGAAAAGGTCATCACTGCACTCAGAAAACCCATTTAATATCGAAACATTGATGCTGTTTGGCAGCTTTTTTACATATTTATGAGTAACTTGGGAGGTGGGATTTGTTAAAAAGGCACATGATATAAACTGTAGTGAAGGAAATTTTCTTACCAGTGACTATATTTATGAGTTATACCTCCCTTCAGATCCTTAACTGTGTCATGTGACCAGCACTCCCATCTCTAACTGACACAGAACATGAAGTCAGTTACTTTTCTATTGATTGAGACTGACATTGAGGCACCCATATGAACACATAGAGAAACTGTGCTTGTCACATGACACAGCTGAGGATCAGAAGGGAGGATATAACAAAATATAGTAAGTAACTAGTAAAAACAAAATACCTTCACTACTGTTTACATCATCTAATAATAAACGATTTTGTGGGAGTGAGTGTATTAGAGTGTATTATATTTGTAAGGTACTTGTTAGTGTTGAGCGAGCATGCTCGGCTGAACATCAGTTTGGCTCGAGCATCGCTATGCTCAGCACATGGTGGTATTCGGCAGTAATTTTTCAGAGACCACAAAGTCCTTTTAAGGACTATGGTGTGTGGCAGGAGCAATATATATTTTTAGCGCAACCTGGGCTAAATTGCTAACACTTTACAGACCCAAAAGTCCTTTTAAGGACTATTGTAAAGTGTCAAAGTGTGCACATCCAAAAAATATCTGTGACATCCAGTGCACTTTTTCCACAGATGGTGTCCGCTGTTGACAGTGACATTAGTTGCGCAACAACTGCAGTGTAAAGTATCCGCTGAAAAAATATATCTGTGACATACAGTGTACTTTTTCAATAGATGGTGTCCGCTTCTGACAGTTAGATTACCAGTGCAACATCTAAAGTGTAACGTGTGCATTTAAAAAATGTATCTGTGACATACAGTTTATTTTTTAATAGACTGTGTCCGCTTCTGACAGTGACATTACCAGTGCCACATCTCCAGTGTACCTTGTGCAGTTAATAAATGTATCTGTGACGTAAGTGTAACGTGTGCATTTAAGAAATTTATCTGTGACATATAGCGTATTTGTCAATAGACGGTGTCCTCTTCTGACAGTGACATTACCAGTGCAACGTATCCAGTGTACCGTGTGCGCTGAAAAAATGTATATGCGACATACAGTTTTCTTTTTTTCAATAGATGCTGTCCGCTTCTGACAGTGACATCTCCAGTGCCACATCTCCAGTGTACCATGTGCGTTGAAAAAATGTATCTGTGACATACAGTGTACTTTTTCAATAGACGGTGTCTGCTTCTGACAGTGACATTACCAGTGCAACATCTAAAGTGTAACATGTGCGTTTAAAAAATGTATCTGTGACACACACTGTACTTTGTCACCTGCAGGCCCTCACCTACAGGGTCTGTTTTACAGGGTCAGCTCACCTCCAGGCCCTCACCTACAACCTTTTAGAGGGTCAGCTCACCAGCAGGCCCTCACCTACAATCTTTTACAGGGTCAGCTCAACTGCAGGCCCTCGCATATAATGTTTAACAGGGTCAGCTCACCTGCAGGCCCTCGCATATAATGTTTTACAGGGTCAGCTCACCTGCAGGCCCTTGCATATAATGTTTTACAGGGTCAGCTCACCAGCAGGCCCTCACCTACAATCTTTTACAGGGTCAGCTCACCAGCAGGCCCTCACCTACAATCTTTCACAGGGTCAGCTCACCAGCAGGCCCTCACCTACAATCTTTTACAGGGTCAGCTCCCCAGCAGGTCCTCGCATATAATGTTTTACAGGGTCAGTTCACCAGCAGGCCCTCACCTACAATCTATTACAGGGTCAGCTCAAATGCAGGTCCTCGCATATAATGTTTAACAGGGTCAGATCACCTGCAGGCCCTCGTATATAATGTTTTACAGGGTCAGCTCACCTGAAGGCCCATGTATATAATGTTTTACAGGGTCAGCTCACCTGAAGGCCCTCACCTACAACCTTTTAGAGGGTCAGCTCAGCAGCAGGCCCTCGCCCCTAAAGTTTTAGATGGTCAGATCAGCAGGCCCTTGCTCCAAATGTTTTTCAGGGTCACCAGCAGGCCATCAATCATAATTTTTCAAGTGTGTGTATGATGCCCTCCTTTATGTGGAAACTGTGTATTGGAGTGCCGTTTCCTTGTAAATTTTGGCAGCCCTTTCACTTAGTGCATAGGCTTTATGAGTGTAGAAGTCCCACTACATGAACAATTGGACCACACTGTGAATGAGGCCCTTCTTTATGTGATTTACAGGTTGTATCCGAGTGCCTCTTGCTTGTAATATTTGGCAGCAGTTGCACTTTATTTACAAGTAAATATACAGGAAAGAATGTTTCCTAACAATTTTTCCTCTAAAATCTATTTTATCTTTGGTTTTGTGCGCATTATTGTCAGTCTGTAAAAGTGGCGTACTACTCGGACAACATCGTTCCCAGGAGCAACCTGGGAGACCAGGATTCATCCAGACATCCTCCACATGCTGTTCACGAACCATTTCTGTGGTGTTTCCATCAATTTCTCACCTTTTCCTATGAACCAGGCACCCTCCCCTCTTCAGAGCAGGGGGTGCCTGGTTTAATGCTCAGGTTCTCCCATTGACTTCGATTATACTCGGGTGCTCTTAACCTGATGTGTTCATCCCGAGCATCCGAACTCCCGAGCACTTTGGTGCTTGATCAACACTAGTACTTATGCATAGGAGAAGAAATTACCTCTGCTGTAGGTTTTACAGGAAATCAATTATAGACAATATAGAAAATACTGTACCACTACCATGAGTAAGCATGGACTACTGGCTACATCTAAGTGATGATTTGTTATTAATTTGTGCTTGAGATTTAATAGATGGATATTGTCGAGCAAGGTAATTAAATAAAGAAATAAAAATATTAAACACATTGTTACATTAGTATCAAGATCTATTTTCTTTCTATAAAAGTTAAGAATGCAATAGAAATTCTAAAAGAAAATAAAAAAAACACTTTAATATTTCATGCAAAGAAATTCTGAACAGAGATAAATTTAAAATCAAAGCATTTCACCTTTTGCATCTTAGATGGTGAAAAAGTTTGAAAATATATGTAGAGAGAGCTTATCTTAAATAATAATCATTTCAAAGTAATAACCTCTGTAAGAATGAGTTCTTTGTGGTGATATATTTGGTATTCAGTGTGCAACCATCCTGTCAGTACTGCCAATGTCAACTGAAAAATGTTCAAAGGAGTTTGAAAAATATTGACAAACCCTCAACCTGTGTGTTACATGCAGATAAGAACAGCTAAATTATGTTTACTTACATTTCTAAACCAGCATGAATTCATGAAATGTAGCACTACAGGCACCAAACATTTTGTTTATTCATTTTCCCCTTCTGCATTTTCTTTGATTGTGTGATTACAGAAATGGCATGACTATGAAGAATTTTTCCTTAAATGCCTATTTAAAGTAATGCAATGGCCAGACAGTACGCAAGCAAAAACCCTTGCTTTTTTTTACTGAGTACCACCCTCTTTATCCCAACAAAAAATGTAGTATTAGAGAAATCTGCCAGATTTCTTCAGATACATAATTATCTATAAAGTACTGTACACAACTATTGCTGATTACGGCTGAATATTAAATTTTAAAAACCTCAGAATTAGGGCTTATTCACATGACTGTTTGTCTTTTGCAGTCTGCAAATTGTGGATCTGCACAACACGGATACCAGCTGTGCTTGATCCGCATTTTCCAAAACGCACACGGCCAGCTCTATGATAGAAATGCCTAAGCTCTATCTTTTTTGCGGGGCTGCAGAATGAAAATATGAATGTGGACAGCACATGGTGTGCTGTCTGCATCTTTTGTGGCCCCATTGAATGAACGGGTCCGCATCCGTTCCATAAGATGGCACATAAATACGGTCATTAGAATGAGCCCTTAAAGAGAATGATGCAGTAGCATACCTATCATTCTAGGTGAATTTTTTGAGTAAGCCATTGTCTGTGCAAAGAGAAGAACAAATTTACTAATGCTGTATAAAAGTAAGACATTGTACACTTAGACAGACTTCCTGGGCATTTTAAGAAAACTATGCTTCTTTCAGCCTTATGGAAGAAACATTATTTGGTTAGTGATTACCTCTCTGTCACACTGTCAATACAGCCGTTTCCATTGTACTCACCCATTGCTTCAGTTCAGGTCTTGACATGATGTGTTCCCGAGTTTTTCTGTTCAGTTGCATTTACTATTTTGCAGAAGGAATACTACGTAAAGAAAGCAATAAATATCAGAAACAGTTGAGGTCCCTGTTGGGAAAAAAAATGGCGAAGGGAGTGATAACGGAGAAAACATCAGAAAGATTGTATCCCAAATACCCTACAAAACCAAAGTGGTATTTTGTACCTAAGGTAAATAAGTTGTTGGAAAACCCATCTGGACGCCCGATAGTGTTAGGAATAGGGTCAATTACAGAACCCCCGTCACAATATGTAGATTGGCTACTGAGTCCACTTTTGAAAGGGATACCATTGTATTTGAAAGATACCAATGATTTTTTGAAAGCCATTAGAGATATACAGTGGCAAAAAGGGGATATTTTAGCATCTATAGATGTAGAGAGTTTGTATACAAGAATACCACAGGAATTGAGGGTTCAAGCAGTAAGTAAAATATTGGAATGTCAGCATAAGGCTACATTCACACGACCGTACTTTTTTTTTTCCGCATCCGATCCGCATTTTGCGGAATAAATGCGGACCCATTCATTCCTATGGGTAAATAAAATATGCGGACAACATTCAGTATGTTGTCCGCATCCGTGGTTCTGCATTTATACTCCGCAAAAATATGAAGCATGTCCTATCATTGTCCGCAGAAATCGTTCCGCAGCCCCATAGAAGTGAATGGATCCGCAAATTGCGGATGACATACGGAATGGTTTCAGTATGTCATCCGCAATTTGCGGATCCGTTTCCGTATTTTTATTATAATATTTTATTCTCTCACCTTTTTTTTTCCCTCATCCGTTTTTTTGTGGACCGTTTTCTGCGGATGACATACGGAAGACACTCTTCAAT
>JAKVIS010003961.1:0-15114 GCA_033119425.1 Bufotes viridis | reverse complement strand
AAACGTCTCCTTGTAGCTGGCCCATACAGTATAATGTCCCCTTGTGGCTGCCCCCATACAGTATAACGTCTCCTTGTGGCTGCCCCATACAGTATAATGTCTCCTTGTGGCTGCCCCCATACAGTATAACGTCTCCTTGTAGCTGCCCCCTTACAGTATAATGTCTCCTTGTTGCTGCTCCCATACAGTATAATATCTCCTTGTGGCTGCCCCATACAGTATAACGTCTCCTTGTGGCTGCCCCCATACAGTATAACGTCTCCTTGTGGCTGCCCCATACAGTATAATGTCTCCTTGTAGCTGCCCCATACACTATAACGTCTCCCTGTGGCTGCCCCCATACAGTATAATTTCTCCTTGTTGCTGCCCCATACAGAATAACGTCTCCTTGTGGTTGCTCCCATACACTATAACGTCTCCTTGTGGCTGCCCCATACAGTATAATGTCTCCTTGTGGTCCCCATACGGCATAACATCTCCTTGTGGCTGCCCCATACAGCATAACGTCTCCTTGTAGCTGCCCCCATACAGTATAACGTCTCCTTGTGGCTGCCCCCATACAGTATAATGTCTCCTTGTGGCTGTCCCATACAGTATAACGTCTCCTTGTGGCTGCCCCATACAGTATAACGTCTCCTTGTGGCTGCCCCCATAAAGTATAACGTCTCCTTGTTGCTGCCCCCATACAGTATAACGTCTCCTTGTGGCTGCCCCATACAGTATAACGTCTCCTTGTGGCTGCCCCCATAAAGTATAATGTCTCATTGTAGCTGCCCCCTTACAGTATAACGTCTCCTTGTGGCTGCCCCATACAGTATAACGTCTCCTTGTGGCTGCCCCCATACAGTATAACGTCTCCTTGTGACTGCCCCATACAGTATAATGTCTCCTTGTGGTTGCCCCCATACAGTATAACGTCTCCTTGTGGCTGCCCCCATACAGTATAACGTCTCCTTGTGGCTGCCCCATACAGTATAACGTCTCCTTGTGGCTGCCCCCATAAAGTATAATGTCTCCTTGTAGCTGCCCCCTTACAGTATAACGTCTCCTTGTGGCTGCCCCCATACAGTATAACATCTTCTTGTGGCTGCCCCATACAGCATAACGTCTCCTTGTGGCTGCCCCAAACAGCATAACGTCTCCTTGTGGCTGCCCCATACAGTATAACGTCTCCTTGTGGCTGCCCCATACAGTATAACGTCTCCTTGTGGCTGCCCCATACAGTATAACGTCTCCTTGTGGCTGCCCCCATACAGTATAATGTCTCTTTGTAGCTGCCCCCATACAGAATAATGTCTCCTTGTAGCTGCCCCATACAGTATAATGTCTCCTTGTGGCTGCCCCCATACAGTATAACGTCTCCTTGTGGCTGCACCCATACAGTATAATTTCTCCTTGTGGCTGCCCCATACAGAATAACGTCTCTCTGTGGCTGCCCCATACAGAATAACGTCTCTCTGTGGCTGCCCCCATACAGTATAACGTCTCCTTGTGGCTGCCCCCATACAGTATAACGTCTCCTTGTGATTTTACATATGTTGCTCCCCAAGTTATGCTGATCACAGAAATATAAGTTTTATCCGTTTGTGATGTAAGATCAGGGAGTTATTAAAATGTATAAAAAAGTGTAACTTTTCAGCTTGGAGATAATTGAGTAGACACAGTAATTGACTCAATTATCTCCTAAGCAGAGGTGAGGGATATGCTGAGTGTCTGTATTGTCCCATTGTATCTGATTGGCTGCTGTACTTGCATTGTATGTGTTGTAATGTGTTTGGGAATTGGGAATAAAAGAGGCTGTATGGGCCAGTAAAGGAGAGTTCCTGCTTGACCCTCAAAACGAAGTGTCGTCTCGTTATTGGGGGGATTTATTGTCTGCTGTTCCAGTTTGACTGTGGATACCCCCATACAGTATAACGTCTCCCTGTAGCTGCCCCCATACAGTATAACGTCCACTTGTGGCTGCCTCCATACAGTATAACGTCTCCTTGTGGCTGCCCCCATACAGCATAACGTCTCCTTGTGGCTGCCTCCATACAGTGTAACGTCTCCTTGTAGCTGCCCCCATATAGTATAACGTCTCCTTGTGGCTGCCTCCATACAGTATAACGTCTCCTTGTGGATACCCCCATACAGTATAACGTCCACTTGTGGCTGCCTCCATACAGTATAACGTCTCCTTGTGGCTGCCCCATACAGCATAACGTCTCCTTGTGGCTGCCCCATACAGTATAACGTCTCCTTGTGGATACCCCCATACAGTATAACGTCCACTTGTGGCTGCCTCCATACAGTATAACGTCTCCTTGTGGCTGCCCCATACAGTATAACGCCTTCTTGTGGCCGCCCCCATACAGTATAACGTCTCCTTGTGGCTGCCTCCATACAGTATAACGTCTCCTTGTGGCTGCCTCCATACAGTATAACGTCTCCTTGTGGCTGCCTCCATACAGTATAACGTCTCCTTGTGGCTGCCCCATACAGTATAACGCCTTCTTGTGGCTGCCCCATACAGTATAACGTCTCCTTGTGGCTGCCCCATACAGTATAATGTCTCCTTGTGGCCCCATACAGTATAATGTCTCCTCGTGGCTGCCCCATACAGTATAATGTCTTCTTGTGGCCCCATACAGTATAATGTCTCCTTGTGGCTGACCCATGCAGTATAACGTCTCCTTGTGGCTGCCCCAATACAGTATAATGTCTCCTTGTGGTCGCCCCCATACAGTATAATGTCTCCTTGTGGCTGCCCCATACAGTATAACGTCTCCTTGTGGCCCCCATACAGTATAATGTATCCTTGTGGACCCCATACAGTATAATGTCTCCTTGTGGCTGCCCCCGTACAGTATAACGTCTCCTTGTAGCTGCCCCCATACAGAATAACGTCTCCTTGTGGCTGCCCCCATACAGAATAACGTCTCCTTGTAGCTGCCCCCATACAGTATAACGTCTCCTTGTAGCTGCCCCCATACAGTATAAAGTCTCCTTGAAGCTGTCCCCATACAGTATACTGCCCCAGCAGAACCAAGTACCACAGTGCAGCACAATATACTGCCCCAGCAGAACCAGATACCACAGTGCAGCACAATATACTGCCCCAGCAGAACCAGATACCACAGTACAGCACAATATACTGGCCCAGCAGAACCAGATACCACAGTGTAGCACAATATACTGCCCCAGCAGAACCTGATACCACAGTGTAGCACAATATACTGCCCCAGCAGAAGAAAATACCACAGCGCAGTACAATATACCGCCCAAGCAGAACCAAGTACCCTAGTGCAGTACAATATACTGCCCCAGCAGAACAAGATACCACAGTGCAGCACAATATACCGCCCCAGCAGAACCAGATACCACAGTGCAGCACAATATACTGCCCCAGCAGAACCAGATACCACAGTGCAACACAATATACTGCCCCAGCGGAACCAGATACCACAGTGCAGCACAATATACTGCCCCAGCAGAACCAGATACCACAGTGCAGCACAATATACCGGCCCAGCAGAACCAGATACCACAGTGCAGCACAATATACTGCCCCAGCAGAACCAGATACCACAGTGCAGCACAATATACTGCCCCAGCAGAACCAGATACCACAGTGCAGCACAATATACTGCCCCAGCAGAACCAGATACCACAGTGCAGCACAATATACTGCCCCAGCAGAACCAGATACCACAGTGTAGCACAATATACTGCCCCAGCAGAACCAGATACCACAGTGCAGCACAATATACTGCCCCAGCAGAACCAGATACCACAGTGCAGCACAACATACCGGCCCAGCAGAACCTGATACCACAGTGCAGCACAATATACCGCCCCAGCAGAACCAGATACCACAGTGCAGCACAATGTACTGCCCCAGCAGAACCAGATACCACAGTGCAGCACAATATACCGCCCCAGCAGAACCAGATACCACAGTGCAACACAAAATACTGCCGCACCCACTGCCGTTCACCTGTATCACGGTCCTATAGATGGCGATATAGTTGAATTCAGGAGGGCACCTACAGCTGGCGGCCAGGTGCATAACTACCTGATGCTTCTAGCATTAACTAATTGTTATATATCTGGCCAGTGGCCAAGAGGAGGTTTTGGGTGGCCCCCTGGACATCAGCTGACTGGGAAGTGTGGGGGGGAATGGCAGTGCGTCTTATAAAGCGATGGTTGACTTTCTACATGACACTGACACTGTATCTCCGGGTGCTATGCTGCACAGCGCGGCCAGCGATACATCAGTTACAGTGCGGGGAGGGAGGAGGGGCTGGAGGAAAGTCGTTATTTTAAAGAGGACCTTTCACTGGTCCACAGTTTATTAGGCAAAGCTATGTACATGGAGAGCGGCACCCAGGGATGACCCTGCACTTACTTGTATCCCTGGGTTCCGCTCCGTTCGTCCTCTGTAGCCCCCGGTACCGGCGCTCCTGCTTCTCCAATTTTGCCTGGGGCGGAGACTTCTTCTTTTGCCCTGGGCGTCTCCTTCTCTGGCCAATGGCAGCGCTCAGCTCATCTTCAGGATATGATAGCGGGGGCTACAGAGGACGAACGGAGCGGCACCCAGGGATACAAGTAAGTGCAGGGTCATCCCTGGGTGCCGCTCTCCATGTACATAGCTTTGCCTAATAAACTGTGGACCAGTGAAAGGTCCTCTTTAATGAACACGTTCTTCTATCTATGTTATTTATCGGTTCTGTGCAGCGCTATTAAGAAAATGGCAAGTTTTGTATTTTGTACTTTTGCAGTAATGCAAATATGTATTTTATTTTTCAGTTCTTGAGCTCAGCAGTCATCTGTGTGCGCTTTTACCTTGAAAATCCAAGCAGATAGACCTCTAGGACAATTCCCTTAAAATATCGCATCGCATATCGTTATCGCAATTTTTAGGGCCCTAATCGCAATTCCCATATCGTGCAGCCCTAGTCTATAGCAGGGGTGCACAACCCGCGGCCCGCATGCGGCCCCCAGAGCCAAAGTTTGCGGCCCCTGTCCTCCTGGACGGAAACACTGCTGATCGTGCGATCAGCCGTGTTTCTGCCCGCAGCGCCGCACAAGACAGCTTACAGCTCCTGCTCTGTAGCAGGAGCAGGACAGCCGGGGGAGCGTGGAGAAGGCAGAAGCAGTTGATCAGCGCTTCTACCTTCTCCACAGATACGTAGGCAGCGCGCTGCGCATTGTAGACCTGGCTTGGGGGCAGAGGAGTGCAGAGCTGCAGGGTCAGGACTCAGAGACCCTGATCAGCTCTGCCTGTGTACAACGCCCCCACAGCAGGCTGGTTTCCTCTGTAACTGGGGCTCCTATGGAAATAGTGCAAAAAAAAAAGTCTGTGTCCCCAAAGGTCTTTCAGTGACCGTGTGGGACAAATTATGTGGAAAAAATATATTAACATTTTTAAAAAATATTAAAAAAATTTAAAACAAAAAAAATATAATAAAACACTAAATATGATGTGGCAAATAAAATAGAAAATTATTTAAAAAAAATGCTAATAAAATAAAAGTGTTCACTGTCTTTGTGTGATCCCTTGAGGGACACATTATGTGGCAAAAATATATAAAAAACAAATAGAAAATAGTAGATTGTTCATGTGTAGTTCACTGAACCCCAACAGTCGTTTTATGACCTCTTGGGGGACATATTATATGGCAGAAATATATTTAAATAATAAGTAATAAGAAAAAAGAAATAAAATATTAATAAAATACAAATAAAAGCACCCGGGCGTATTTTCTTTGCGTGTCCGTTCCCTTTTTTTGGGATCATATACAAAACCATTCATTTCAATGGGTCCGCAAAAAAAAAAAGGGTGTGCATTCCATTTCCGTATGTCCGAATTTCTGTTCTGCAAAAAAACAGAACATCATCTATTACTGTTCGCATTACGGACAAGGATAGGGCTGTTCTATTAGGGGTCAGCTATTCTGTTCTGCCAAATGCACATGGATGTCATCCGTATTTTTTGCGGACCGCAAAATATATACGGTCGTGTGCATGAGGTCTAAAAGGAAAAAGTTTAAAATTAACAAAAGTGTCAGTGTCCCCCAAAGGTCTTTTCATGACCTCCTGGGGATATTATTTGTAGCAGAAATACCTGTGTATAGAAAAATGCAGGCTGCGCACAGCGCGAGGGCGCTCTTTGACGTCACAGCACAGCCGATGGAGGATGTGAAGGAAGAGGATTGCGATGTAGGTGAGGAGCGGCAGCGTCCGGAGCATTGCTGTGAGGGAGGGGCTCATCCGCTGGGGCTGATCCGAGGCATTGGGGGTCATTTACATTGGGTTTGAGCTGAGTTCTGAGTTATGGGGTCTGATTGGTTGTCTGATCTGTGTGTCCTATGGGGCTAAAAATACGGTAAGTTAAAAAAGAATAAAAAACACCCACACTAACCAAAATTGTCACCATTATCGCCCCATTCACGTGAAACTGTTATATAACAAAATGACCGACACTAAATAGGGAACTAAGTATTATTATTTATTTTGGTGGCAATTTGCATATTTAAAGAATAAGGAGCTATAGTTTGAAAAAAAAATGTTTTGTAAAGTTTTCCCCAAATAAAACTAAAAAATAAATTATAAGGCCCTATGTCTCAAGTAAAAAATTATTGCAAAAATTATTTTGACAGTCCGAACACATGAAAAAGTTACTATTTGAACCACCACGTGCGCTAAATGACAAAAAAAGTGTTTGTTCAGGCCTGGTTATTAAAGTGTTAACCAGTAAGCACGTTCTCCACTGGTTTTTACATGGCGCCTGTAACTGGGGGGCAGGAGGTGGTAATACCCAATGAGCGCCAACCTCTGCAGTTTAGGAAAACGCTCATTTATCAGTAGGAGGTAGGAAGGAAATGTCGCCACGTTTCCTGTAAAAATGACCTAACGCATTCCCGCAGCGTGGCCCCTGACACAGAGGATTCCTACTTAGCTGCTTCAGGCCGCCCTGGCCCCCGCTGCCTCCATCTTCTGGTTCCTGCACTGTTACACCTGTCAGCGCATGGTCACATACACGGCTCCAGTCAATGACTGACCTCAGCAGTGACACGCTGCTTGTGGAGCCAGTGACTACAGCCATGCACTGCCGAGTCCAAACAGCGCAGGGAGCAGCTAAGTATAGGGCCACTTTACAGACGAGCATTTGTCACAGAGCGAGTCTGCAGCGCAGCACCCAGCCTAAACCCCCAGCGCTGCCGGGTTACATACACGGCTCCAGTCAATGACTGACCTCAGCAGTGACACGCTGCTTGTGGAGCCAGTGACTATGGCCATGCACTGCCGAGTACAAACAGCGCAGGGAGCAGCTAAGTATAAGGCCACTTTACAGACGAGCATTTGTCACAGAGCGAGTCCGCAGCGCAGCACCCGGCCTAAACCCCCAGCGCTGCCGGGTGACATACACGGCTCCAGTCAATGACTGACCTCAGCAGTGACACGCTGCTTGTGGAGCCAGTGACTATGGCCATGCACTGCCGAGTACAAACAGCGCAGGGAGCAGCTAAGTATAAGGCCACTTTACAGACGAGCATTTGTCACAGAGCGAGTCCGCAGCGCAGCACCCGGCCTAAACCCCCAGCGCTGCCGGGTGACATACACGGCTCCAGTCAATGACTGACCTCAGCAGTGACACGCTGCTTGTGGAGCCAGTGACTATGGCCATGCACTGCCGAGTACAAACAGCGCAGGGAGCAGCTAAGTATAAGGCCACTTTACAGACGAGCATTTGTCACAGAGCGAGTCCGCAGCGCAGCACCCGGCCTAAACCCCCAGCGCTGCCGGGTGACATACACGGCTCCAGTCAATGACTGACCTCAGCAGTGACACGCTGCTTGTGGAGCCAGTGACTATGGCCATGCACTGCCGAGTACAAACAGCGCAGGGAGCAGCTAAGTATAAGGCCACTTTACAGACGAGCATTTGTCACAGAGCGAGTCCGCAGCGCAGCACCCGGCCTAAACCCCCAGCGCTGCCGGGTGACATACACGGCTCCAGTCAATGACTGACCTCAGCAGTGACACGCTGCTTGTGGAGCCAGTGACTATGGCCATGCACTGCCGAGTACAAACAGCGCAGGGAGCAGCTAAGTATAAGGCCACTTTACAGACGAGCATTTGTCACAGAGCGAGTCCGCAGCGCAGCACCCGGCCTAAACCCCCAGCGCTGCCGGGTGACATACACGGCTCCAGTCAATGACTGACCTCAGCAGTGACACGCTGCTTGTGGAGCCAGTGACTATGGCCATGCACTGCCGAGTACAAACAGCGCAGGGAGCAGCTAAGTATAGGGCCACTTTACAGACGAGCATTTGTCACAGAGCGAGTCCGCAGCGCAGCACCCGGCCTAAACCCCCAGCGCTGCCGGGTCACATACACGGCTCCAGTCAATGACTGACCTCAGCAGTGACACGCTGCTTGTGGAGCCAGTGACTATGGCCATGCACTGCCGAGTACAAACAGCGCAGGGAGCAGCTAAGTATAAGGCCACTTTACAGACGAGCATTTGTCACAGAGCGAGTCCGCAGCGCAGCACCCGGCCTAAACCCCCAGCGCTGCCGGGTGACATACACGGCTCCAGTCAATGACTGACCTCAGCAGTGACACGCTGCTTGTGGAGCCAGTGACTATGGCCATGCACTGCCGAGTACAAACAGCGCAGGGAGCAGCTAAGTATAAGGCCACTTTACAGACGAGCATTTGTCACAGAGCGAGTCCGCAGCGCAGCACCCGGCCTAAACCCCCAGCGCTGCCGGGTCACATACACGGCTCCAGTCAATGACTGACCTCAGCAGTGACACGCTGCTTGTGGAGCCAGTGACTATGGCCATGCACTGCCGAGTACAAACAGCGCAGGGAGCAGCTAAGTATAAGGCCACTTTACAGACGAGCATTTGTCACAGAGCGAGTCCGCAGCGCAGCACCCGGCCTAAACCCCCAGCGCTGCCGGGTCACATAGCATTATATTGATATTTGATGCTATGTAACCCTTACAGTCCTGGAATGTATTGGATAACGCTGGCAGCATTATGTCAGTCTTATCCAATACATTCCAGAACTGTAAGGGTTACACAGCATCATCAAGAAATATAATGCTGCGTTACAGACTCGCTCTGCAAGGGCCGAACTCTTCAGTTTCAGGGGCCATGCTCAGTTACTGGGAAGGCTCATTCATGATAAGTGGCGGTATAATGGCGCCGCACATCTCTCTGTGTTATCAGGGATGTGCTACTGATAATGGCATAGCGATCATTCCTCCCCACTCACTTTACATTGGAAACCAGCACCAATCAACATGTTTGTTTTTCTTTGCGGCCCCTTGAATTAAAGCGTTGTGACAATGCGGCCCTCAGACCAAAAAGGGTTGTGCACCCCTGGTCTATGGCCAGTCCGCCCCGTGACAGATGTTGGGAGACGTCAGGGAGAAAAGCTTGCCGGACACGCTCCATGAAAGGCAGGAAAACCCTCTGCTGTTCTAATGTCCCCACACACAGCACCACCCTGGAAAGAAGGATACAGCATAGGGATCATCGCTCTGCTGCTCCAGGGTAACACCAGACTGGACACTGCCATAATGTTACCGTAGAGGAACCGGCTATGGGCAATCCAGAAAATGAAGTCTAGCAGCCTTACATCATGTTGCAGATGATGCGTTTGATGGTAGATAACAGTAGTCACATCTGTTCATTTGTAGAGATGCAGCAGAGCTGAACTGGTTGATCCATTCTTTTGAGGATCCATCAGGGTGAGAGGTGCCAATTCAGCTCTGCTACATCCCCAGTAACTCTTAATCATGATATACTGCTGGCATGGAGGTAAAGGCTATCTGCACCTGTCACAGCCATCGTGGAGAGACCACTGCTGCGGCGGCGCGCGGGGCCTGGGCAGGTCACGTGACATCCTGACGTCTCTCTGCACTGCCTCCGCCGGGTCCGGCCTGACTCCGCCCCCCAGCCTGCGCCAGGTAGTACAACTCACTACTTACCCGACAATTAAGTGCAGGGCCAGTCCGGAGCACCGCAGCAGCTGATCAGCCTCCGGCCGGGCAGACGCCAGCACAGCACCTGAGGTCTGTAAAAACCTATGGGGCAATGTGACTACAGGCTGTGGGCATGGGGCGGCTTCCCGTTCAGTTAGTCTTCCTGCTCCTCTGGTGTGGGAGCGGTTTACATTGTGGGCGTGGCTTACGCTGCTGTCCCGCGGAATCATCAATCAGCAGCCGAGCTCCTCGCCTGAGGAACTGTTTCTGTAGTGGGCGTGGCCCGGGAGGCCCATAGCCGCGGCCTTTCCCGCCGCTAGTCGGATGTTATTGCAGATGGTGCCGGATGTCGGTAACTGGAGTGACGCAGGTGAGTAATCGGTGGAGTCTAAATCCCATGACTCGGAGGGACCTGGTCCTTCTTCTGCCTAGGAGATAGCCTGCTCTATGTGAGATTGCTAAATCCTAGCCAGCAAAAGGACCTGGTCCCTCTGATGACCAGGAAATAGCATATACTATGTACAATGACTGGATCCCTCAGGATAAAGGACCTGATCCTCTGATGACTAGGAAATAGCTTATACTATATACAATGACTGGATCCCTCAGGATAAAGGACCTGGTCCCTCTGATGACCAGGAAATAGCTTATACTATATACAATGACTGGATCCCTCAGGCTAAAGGACCTGGTCCTGCTAACTAGGAAATAGCTTATACTATGTACAATGACTGGATCCCTCAGGATAAAGGACCTGGTCCTGCTAACTAGGAAATATCTTATACTATATACAATGACTGGATCCGTCAGGATAAAGGACCTGATCCTGCTAACTAGGAAATATCTTATACTATATACAATGACTGGATCCCTCAGGATAAAGGACCTGATCCTGCTAACTAGGAAATATCTTATACTATATACAATGACTGGATCCCACAGGCTAAAGGACCTGGTCCCTCTGATTACTAGGAAATAGCTTATACTATATACAATGACTGGATCCCTCAGGCTAAAGGACCTGGACCTGCTAACTAGGAAATAGCTTATACTATATACAATGGCTGGATCCCTCAGGCTAAAGGACCTGATCCTGCTACCTAGGAAATATACTATATACAATGACTGGATCCCTCAGGCTAAAGGACCTGATCACTCTGATTACCAGGAAATAGTTTATACTATATACAATGACTGGATCCCTCAGGATAAAGGACCTGGTCCTGCTAACTAGGAAATATCTTATACTATATACAATGACTGGATCCCTCAGGATAAAGGACCTGGTCCTGCTAACTAGGAAATAGCTTATACTATATACAATGACTGGATCCCACAGGATAAAGGACCTGGTCACTCTGTATATAGTATAAGCTATTTCCTAGTTAGCAGGATCAGGTCCTTTAGCCTGAGGGATCAGTCATTGTATAGTATAAGATATTTCTAGTTAGCAGGATCAGGTCCTTAGCCTGAGGATCCAGTCATGTATATAGTATAAGCTACTTCTAGTTAGCAGGATCAGGTCCTTATCCTGAGGATCCAGTCATTGTATATAGTATAAGCTATTTCCTGGTCATCAATGACTGGATCCCTCAGGATAAAGGACCTGGTCACTCTGATTACCAGGAAATAGCTTATACTATATACAATGACTGGATCCCTCAGAATAAAGGACCTGATCCTGCTAACTAGGAAATAGCTTATACTATATACAATGACTGGATCCCTCAGGCTAAAGGACCTGATCCTGCTAACTAGGAAATAGCTTATACTATATACAATGACTGGATCCCTCAGGCTAAAGGACCTGATCCTGCTAACTAGGAAATAGCTTATACTATATACAATGACTGGATCCCTCAGGCTAAAGGACCTGATCCTGCTAACTAGGAAATAGCTTATACTATATACAATGACTGGATCCCTCAGGCTAAAGGACCTGATCACTCTGCTGACTAGGAAATAGCTTATACTATATACAATGACTGGATCCCTCAGGATAAAGGACCTGGTCCTCTGATGACTAGGAAATAGCTTATACTATATACAATGACTGGATCCCTCAGGCTAAAGGACCTGGTCCTCTGATGACTAGGAAATAGCTTATACTATATACAATGACTGGATCCCTCAGGATAAAGGACCTGGTCCTGCTAACTAGGAAATAGCTTATACTATATACAATGACTGGATCCCTCAGGCTAAAGGACCTGATCCTGCTAACTAGGAAATATCTTATACTATATACAATGACTGGATCCCACAGGCTAAAGGACCTGGTCCCTCTGATTACTAGGAAATAGCTTATACTATATACAATGACTGGATCCCTCAGGCTAAAGGACCTGATCACTCTGATTACTAGGAAATAGCTTATACTATATACAATGACTGGATCCCTCAGGCTAAAGGACCTGGTCCTGCTAACTAGGAAATAGCTTATACTATATACAATGACTGGATCCCTCAGGCTAAAGGACCTGATCCTGCTACCTAGGAAATAGCTTATACTATATACAATGACTGGATCCCTCAGGCTAAAGGACCTGATCACTCTGATTACCAGGAAATAGCTTATACTATATACAATGACTGGATCCCTCAGGATAAAGGACCTGATCACTCTGATTGACCAGGATAATAGCTTATACTATATACAATGACTGGATCCCTCAGGCTAAAGGACCTGGTCACTCTGATGACCAGGAAATAGCTTATACTATATACAATGACTGGATCCCTCAGGCTAAAGGACCTGATCCTGCTAACTAGGAAATAGCTTATACTATATACAATGACTGGATCCCTCAGGCTAAAGGACCTGGACCTGCTAACTAGGAAATAGCTTATACTATATACAATGACTGGATCCCTCAGGCTAAAGGACCTGATCCTGCTAACTAGGAAATAGCTTATACTATATACAATGACTGGATCCCTCAGGCTAAAGGACCTGATCCTGCTAACTAGGAAATAGCATATACTATATACAATGACTGGATCCCTCAGAATAAAGGACCTGATCCTGCTAACTAGGAAATAGCTTATACTATATACAATGACTGGATCCCACAGGATAAAGGACCTGGTAACTCTGATGACCAGGAAATAGCTTATACTATATACAATGACTGGATCCCTCAGGCTAAAGGACCTGGTCACTCTGTATATAGTATAAGCTATTTCCTAGTTAGCAGGATCAGGTCCTTTAGCCTGAGGGATCCAGTCATTGCTATAGTATAAGATATTTCTAGTTAGCAGGATCAGGTCCTTAGCCTGAGGGATCCAGTCACTGTATATAGTATAGCTACTCCTAGTTAGCAGGATCAGGTCCCTTATCCTGAGGATCCAGTCATGCTATACTAGTATAAGCTATTTCCTGGTCATCAATGACTGGATCCCTCAGGATAAAGGACCTGATCACTATGATGACCAGGAAATAGCTTATACTATATACAATGATTGGATCCCTCAGGCTAAAGGACCTGGTCACTCTGATTACCAGGAAATAGCTTATACTATATACAATGACTGGATCCCTCAGGCTAAAGGACCTGATCCTGCTAACTAGGAAATAGCTTATACTATATACAATGACTGGATCCCTCAGGCTAAAGGACCTGATCCTGCTAACTAGGAAATAGCTTATACCATATACAATGACTGGATCCCTCAGGCTAAAGGACCTGGACCTGCTAACTAGGAAATAGCTTATACTATATACAATGACTGGATCCCACAGGATAAAGGACCTGATCCTGCTAACTAGGAAATAGCTTATACTATATACAATGACTGGATCCCACAGGATAAAGGACCTGGTCACTCTGATTACTAGGAAATAGCTTATACTATATACAATGACTGGATCCCACAGGCTAAAGAACCTGGTCCCTCTGATTACTAGGAAATAGCTTATACTATATACAATGACTGGATCCCTCAGGATAAAGGACCTGGTCACTCTGATTACCTTCCCTGTACTTTACCACTCAGCTATAATAGCCTGTCTGCATCACTACACTGCACCATATATGTGTGTGATCATCAGACTCTGCACTACATACATCTCGATACGTTACACACTGCTGTCACCTTGTTCTGCCTCCATCTTTGTTTTTTCTTTACATTGTAAGTCAGGACGGATCAGTTTTCTCAGATGCTGCAAGCGGCGTTTAGTGTCCGTCTCCAGAACGGAATGGAGGCGGAACGGAGCCGAACTAATGCATTCTGAACGGACCTTTATCTATTCAGAATGCATTGGGGCTGAACTGATCCATTTTGGACCGTTTGTGAGAGCCCATGATGGATCTCACAAACGGAATCCAAAACGCAGGTGTGAAAGTAGCCTTAGGGTACTTTCACATATGTGGCATGGCTATCCGGCAGGCTGTTCACCCGCCGGATCCTCCATGCCGCTAGTACACTTGTGCTGCCGCTCCGTCCACATTGACTATAATAGGGCTGAGCTACGGCACAGCGCGGCAGAGATCACCGGACTAAAGTCGGACATGCAGGACTTTTAGTCCGGTGATCTCTGGTCGTGCACTGCCGTAGCTCAGCCCCATTATAGTCAATGGGGACGGAGCGGCAGCATGGCAAATGATGGCAGGACGGATCCGGCAGGCTGAATAGCCTGCCGGATCCGTCCTGCACGCATATGTGAAAGTACCCTTAGACTTTTTTTCCAGGGACGCTTGTGTTATTTCAACCTCTGGTTATTGTAAACTAAGGCCTCTTTCACACAAGCGTGTCCGGATTAGGATGTGTTTAGTGAAAACGGTGCGATTTCACAGGCAAAGCCATTCAGTTTTGTCTGCGATTGTGTTTGGTGCAGTTTTTTCAGCGCGGGTGCAATGCGTTTTGATGCGTTTTTCACGCGCGTGATAAAAAATCTACAAACATCTCCTAGCAACCATCAGTGAAAAACGCAACACACGCACAATTGCTTGCAGATGCAATGCGTTTTTCACGCAGCCCTATTCACTTCTATGGGGCTAGGGCTGCGTGAAAAACACAGAATATAGAACATGCTGCGACTTTTATGCCATTGATGCCAAAAACCCATTGAGATGAATGGGCCAGGATTCAGTGCGGGTGCAATGTGGTCACATCACGCATTGCACCCGC
>JAKVIS010003960.1:0-15381 GCA_033119425.1 Bufotes viridis | reverse complement strand
GTCATGGTGCAAGGCAGGGCTAGTGGAGAATGGAGACAATGATCAGGCCAATGGGTTGCAATAAAGAGTCTCTTTACTAAGCGGATGATGAGAGTTGTAGAACAAGTAGCAGCAAAATAACATTTCAGAAGTATCTTACAGAGCAGCAATTTCTACAATGGCAGTGTACGGAAAACACAATGATGAAGGTAGTAGTACTTCCAGTCTCTCTCTATATATATCTTTACCGTCTCTCTCTCTATATATATATCGTTATCTATCTTTACCGAGATATCAAGACTTTTACTGTGGCTGCAATGTCTTGACCCACTAGTTCATCTTTGATTCTCCCTGACAAACTGTCCAAAAGGGCTGCCAACAAAGCTTCATTATTCCAGGCCAGATCAGAGGCCATGGTTCTGAACTGGATGGTGTATTGGCCAACTGTGAGACTGCCCTGATGCAGTTGCAAGAGAGAGGGGGCTGCAGAGGAAGGTCACCTGGGTTCATCAAAGACCTTGGTGAATGCCTCAAGGAAGTCTTGCAGATTACCAATCACTGAGTCACATCTCTCCCATAATGGTTTGGCCGAGGCTAGGGCGGCACCAGACAGATAAGAAATGCCATCTTGGTCTGATTGGTAGGAAATTGGTGAGACAGTTACTCAAAGTGAATTGTCCATTGATTAATTAAGCCATAACATAGCGTGAAGTCATCATCATGGCATGGAGGAGGTGATAGATAAGGACCAAACCTCGAGTAGTTGTAGGTTGAAGAGCTAGTACGGGTGCTGTGGCTGCTGCTGGTAGTTGCGGTAGGGGTAGTTGTTAGGACATTAAGGCGGGCAGATATATTGTTCATAAATTACAGTAACTGCTACTGATGGTCCCTCTGTTGAGGCAGTTCTTGAAGTCAGTTCACTTCATGGAGACCCATTCGGGGTCTATAGCCTGAGCTTACTGTAACAGGCAGTGGGTGTGGACTCATTTGGGTTATACCTAAGGATAGATAAGATAACCCCTTTAAGCAAGCCTGTCAGCCCAGCAGAGAAAGAGAGAAAGCACAGTTACCAAGTTTGCCTGCCAGTTTAAAGTTTAAGGTCTGGACTCAAGTTATTCTTCATCCTCTAACTTAACTATTCTTATTTATTTGTTTCGGATCCTAAGCCTGGGGTCCCGCTGTATCTAGGTGGGAGCACCGTGACACATAGAAATTTTTAAGGGCCGCTCCACACTACTCAGCATTCCTTTAAACCTGGGACATGATAGGGCCCTCACAAGATCAATCGTGGGAGCTCCACCTATGTTTTTGCAAGCCCATACCATTTAATATCCATGGGTCGGTAGCCTTCCATATTCCATGTTTTGTACTAAAGTTTACTGTTTCTGCAACGTTCAAGCACTTTAGCCCATTGTATGGACAGTTAGCTAGATAGCTAGCATCCTTGCTTCTTTGCTCATATAGACTGCCTCTGAGAATGCTGAATACTAATGGTCCTACTTTGCCCAGAGTAGAAAGCCTGGGTATTATATTGTATGATTTGCATATGCCCTTAACATTTTTCTGTCCACAGATTTGGGAGGGGAAGAAGCCAGTATGTCCTGTGTCTTTGAGATCATGTGCTGTGCTACACAGGGAGCACCAAGTGGTAAAGTCACAAGCAATTTTTTACATCTATAAGGGTAACCCTGATGCTAAAAATATGCTCCTAGGTGTGCACTGTCTTAGTGAAAATGTGTGAAAAGCTACCAGTTTAGAAATCAAGGTGACGAAGGGTAAAGCATAATTAGACCTTGGTGCTGGAAGGGATTACAGGATAAGCCACCCTTCTATTTGCGGGCCTTCATAGTATCAGGAAGGGATTACTGTACATGACACCCCCATGCTTCCAGTGTTACTATAGCTCGGTATCTACAACAAAGGGAGTATATGATCGCTTGTTGCAGACTTTTGGTTCTCTGGTTTTACCAAGAGGGAAAAAGAAAATAGACACCCTATTCAAATGGGCAGAGACCTGTAGGTAGCCATTTCTATGTCAGTTTGTGTGTACGGTAACAGCAAATAGTCTAAAGCAGCATGGTAACTTTAAAAAGGAACCCTGGAGCATACCCTTAGCACAAGCTGAGGGTGGATTGGTTTTAAGTAAGGGGGTATGTAATACCCAGGAGTGGTATTACCATTACTTCACTTTGTTACTGTCTCTAATGGTTAATTCCAATGTCATCTGTGTATTTTTTTTAAGATACTTCACCATTGTGCATTGATCTTATTGCTATGAAACTGTTATGCTCATGTAATGTGCCTGGTTCACCAGCAGGTGGCAGCGTATATGTAGAAAGATCCTTAGAAAGAATGGAACTTACCATTTTATTATCCCCCCTTTGGGCATAAGTTGGCCACTCCTGTTTCCTATCAGAAGTGTGTGTGTGTGTGGGGGGGGGGTTGCAGTTCAATGTTTTTCCAGTTTAGACTTAGTGGAACTGAAAAGATATGAAAGAAGTAGTAGCCAGAGAAAATTGTTCTTTAACTGGAGCAGGAGCCACAAAAGGGAAGTAGCTTTTAGAACACTCAGACTCCATGCTAATTTACTTTACTAAGTGTCAGGAGGGGGATAACAGTCCAAGGCACCCCAATCCAAGGATACCAGAACTGACCAAAAGTCCAGTAACCAGATCCAAGCAGAGTTTAGCACAGCAGAGAGAAAGAAAGCAGAATTATTAAGCAAGCCTGTCAGCCCAGCAGAGAAAGAGAGAAAGCACAGTTACCAAGTTTGCCTGCCAGTTTATGCCAAAGCCTGCTGGAACCAAGAGAAAGTCTGAATGTAAGAAAAGCCTGAACATTGTCTGGAATCAAGTTTACCCAAGTAAAACTGCTGTTCAAGTTTATCAAGGTCTGGACTCTAGTTATTCTTCATCCTCTAACTCAACTATTCCCCTTTATTTGTTTCGGAGTCTGAGGTCCCTCTGTATCCAGGTAGGAGCACCATGACACATAGAGACTATTAAGGGCCGCTCCACACTACTCGTCATTCCTCTAAACCTGGGACGTGATAGGGCCCTGGGGGGCGGCACGTTGCAGACCAATCAGGTTTTGATCCTGGGACTCGGTGCTCTATTTAAATCCCTTCACCCTTGCTTGCTTGATTTTGCTTAGCTATTTTGACTACCTTCCGTCCTCTAATTTTGTACTGTATTGTCCTCTTGGGTTTGACCTATTTCCGTATGATCCATCTCTGTGTGGTTGTGTCTCTGTGTCTGTCTGTCCTGCACTTAACATGGGAAACAGGGAAAGCGGGTGGTTGGGTTCCAGTCAGGGCTTACTGTGTGTGTGTTTCCCTGCCTACTTTGCTGACAGATGAAACTGGGGGAAAAAAACACAATACCGCCAAGGTTTTTGGGGGCTTGATATAACAGCATTCACTGGGCATTAAAAATGACATGACGGCATATTCAGCAGGTCAGAATGGATATTGACGATACCCTAAGTTTCTTATATTTCCATCTACAGAGCTGTAGTAAGTCTTGTTTTTTTTGCGGGGGAACTGTAGTTTCTACTAATACCATTTGGGGGTATATATGATTTTTTGATCACTTGTCCCATAGACTACAATAGATTGGAATGCAGTCTATGGGGTTCTGAGAAATTGGCGATTCCGAACTTTGCAGCCGGGTGTCGGCTGTAATATATAGCTGGCACCTGCTATGTATAAAGTGAGCTCGGCAGGTGAGCTTGCGCCATACATCTCCTTAAGGCCTTTTTTACACGGCAGTGTTTTGGTTAGTTATTTTCATCAGCAATTTTGAGCCAAAACCAGGAGAGGAGGCTACACAGAGATACGGTATATGGGAAAGGGCTGCACCTGTTTTTGTCTCGCACCTGGTTTTAGTTCACAATTACTAATGGAAATCACTGACTAAACTCTGTGTAAATAAGACCTAACACTGATCACATACATGTGCATGATTATGAATTAAGGGGTTAAATATTGAGAGTTTCTGTGCATATTTTCTCGGTATAGCTAAAGCTCTGTGAATTTGTTTCCAGACTCTTTTATCCTACTCTAGTTTATTAGTAGTCTATCAGTGTAACCCGGGTCTGTGGTTCTACTATCTTTCATTGCTGCATCTTAGTTGTGTTTGTTCTGGATTCTATTGTTTGGTTTGTTTTTGTCTTGGCTATCTTGCTGGGTTATATTGCAGAACAGGATCAGTTTAGCAGTGTCTTTGTTTCTGCTGTCATTCACTGCTTTCTACCTGAATACCATTGCCATCTCCTTTGCTCCATAGCCGGATTTTCATCTACTTTATCTATTGCCATCATCAATCAGTCACTGCTATGAGTTATTTCTGTATATTTGTTGTCTACCTTCATTGATACATGCCTCATATATTTGTCACCATCGGGATGTTAGGCAGTTTTGCCATACTGTAAGTTGTAGGGTTATGAGTGCCAAGAACCATTTTTAGAACATGGGAAAGATGCCTGCTATAGGCGAAGACAGCAAGGAATCTGTCTTATATTTCGAAGCAGCGCTGGATACGCCAAAGTTATATAGAGGTCGGTGCCTCTGCATAACTTCCGCAGATCTGCCACTAGCTGTAGGGCTTATTAAGACTGGCGTTAGGCTACTTTCACACTGGCGTTTTGGTTTCCGTTTGTGAGATCCGTTTAGGGATCTCACAAGCGGTCCAAAACGGATCAGTTGTGCCCTTAATGCATTCTGAATGGATAAGGATCCGCTCAGAATGCATCAGTTTGGCTCCTTTCTGTCTCCATTCCGCTTTGGAGGCGGACACCAAAACGCTGCTTGCATCTGATGAAACTGAGCTAAACGGATCCGTCCTGGCACACAATGTAAGTCAATGGGGGCGGATCAGTTTTCACTGACACAATATGGCACAAAAGAAAACGGATCCATCCCACATTGACTTTCAATGGTGTTCAAGACGGATCCGTTTTGGCTATGTTAAAGATAATACAAACTGATCCGTTCTGAACAGATGCATGCAGTTGTATTATCTGAACAGATGCGTTTGCCCTGATCCATGACAGATCCGCACCAAACGCGAGTGTGAAAGTAGCCTAAAACGCTGGTCATAATAAATGTGCCACTTTATGCTTACACTGAAATATTTTATCAAAAGATCTGATGATTTCTTTTTCTATATCAATAGGCAGAGATTTTTAGGAATTAAATGCATTTTTAAAAAAGAGAATTGTTGCTTTCAAAAGAGAAGAACCAGAGAAACGACGTTAAAAAAGAGAGGAGACGACTTTTCTTTTGCTACAAAGTCATTTTTGAACAAAGCTTCAAAAATACTTCTATAGACATCTTAAAATGAATAACAAATTCATCAGTTGCGCTTTCTAAGTGACTGAGTCCTTGAAATGTCATCTTACATTATTGTACTGGTCTGACTAATTTAGTAAAAAAAATAAAAATGAATTATACACCATACAAATTGTTTTCACTCTGAATGAGATATCTGTTTAACTAGATGCATTGAAATCTGAGCAAAACGTGAAATGGGTTGTGTGGTTGTCAAATAAGTGAATTCTGAGTTAATGTAGGGGGTTCCACTGTTCAGGATCAGTACGTCTTATCGAGAGGAGACAGTGGTTAAATAGAGCGTCTCTTCCTCTGTAGGACGTGTCCTGTTCTGCATTACATCTCACTGGCTTGAATGGAAACTGTGTAATGCTTAATGCCCCCTGTCGGGGCACTGCAGGGAAATTGAACACTTGCTGCCAGTGTTCCCCACAGAATATTGCTGATCGTTGAGGTTCTCAGCAAGGAGAGACTTTTTGATCAGCTCTTTGTCATGGGACTAGAAAAGTCAGGGATTGTCCAAAACATTCTATATTTTTCAGTACCCTGACTGATGGGCACTGCCTAGCAAAGGCTTTTCATTAGAGAATTCAGCATGACAGTTGGAGTTTCCCTTTAAAAGGTTTGTCTCATGGAGATAACTAATGACCTGCAGCCAGTGTCGGACTGGGGTACCTAGGGCCCACCAGGAAAGTTTCTTTTGGGGGCCTACCGTACAGATACATTCAAATATAATAATTAATTTAACAAGTTTTTTTATATGAACATAGGCTGGTTGAGGTTCTGGACATGGAATATATGTATGTAGTGCAGTAAGTCTACTGTGTTATGGGCCACTTGTGCAGGGGGTGGGAGACTAGGGGCCCACCTTGCTCAGGGGCCCACCGGGGGATTCCCCTGTACCCCTGTGGGCCAGTCCGAGCCTGCCTTGCAGCAATGAGTGCAGCAGTCTCTTCGAACAATTGATTGGCGGGTATCCTGGATATTCCCTTTAAAGGAGTTTTCTGGTTTGCATCAACATTCTTTACAATAATCATTTACAAAGGTAGCTGTACTTTTGTAATGTATTTCTTTTCCCTTTATCGCTCCTACCTTCCATTCTGGGCTGTGGTCACATGACCATGTCCATGCAGCTCTGTCTTATTTCCTATGATGTTATGTCCATGAGTGGGGCAGTGATAGAAGGACTGTCTATGTAACTATCTGGGTGGGTGAGCTATAACCTAGCTGTTCATTGTTAGGGCGGGGCTGGAGCTGTGACAGAGGAAGGAGAAGTGCATCATGGGTTTGGTTGGATTTAGCAACAGGAAGTGCTACATACAGGATGGAAACAACCAGAGGGGTGGGTTTACATAGTGAAAACTGGTCAGAAGAGTCCAAAAAAAAAAAAAAAAGAAAGCACTCGGAAAATGAACATGAGGTAAGCAACTATATGAGCATAGCTGTTAAACACCATAGCAATCCTGTAGACCTCCTTTAAGGTCCTTCATGATGATATTTTTGAATATTTAGATTTGCATTCTAGGTTTTTATGGCATTATTGTATTTTGTTGCTTGTTTCAGTGAGACTTGCTTTTTTTAATCATCTTCAGACCAGTAGGTCCAGCGGTTCCCCTCTTCATTCCATCTTTTGATTTGACCACATAAATGCACAACATGTTATCCATTCATTGCCTTGCCAGTTGGAACCCCTCTCTGGAAAGAAATTTGTACCAACTGTCTGCCTATTATCAGACGAAGCAGTCATTTGCTAAGAAAATGGATTTTTTTGGAGCGCTTGCGACGTCTTTGTGCTTTTTATAAACATGAAATTTAATTAACGCTTAGTTGGACGTTGGGCAACAGGTTTGAGAGCTGCATGTTAATAATGAGATGTTACTAATGGAATAGAAGAGGGAAGAAGTATCCGTGCGCCATATAATTAAATTACCGGTGTAATCTACTGCCCGTATTGAGTTTATGATGACACATCTGCGCAACGTTCGCTGTGAACTCCTCATTCATCGATTCTTGCTGAGCTGTCAGCGCCAACTCAATCTTGTTTGTACAGCTTGTGGAATGGCTTCGAGGGGAACTGAAGTCTTATTAGGGACACAAACCCCATAGCTTTGGCAGGCAGAGGTCGGAGATTAAAAGAAAAGTCACTTAATCCTCCTAGTTACAGAATGGTGGCTCTCATTGGCTCAGATCTTCAGTCCGGGATTTGCGGCTGATAATGAAAACCCTTAAAAGGTTTATTCGACCCAAAAAAAAATTATATATATATATATATATATATATATATATAGCGACAATGTGTCTTGCAAGCTCACCTTTCCAGGGGTGAAAAGTAGGGGAAGGGTAACTCTGTTATGCACAAGGAGGACTCAGGAGACAGAAGTGCGTTTAAACTGACGTACTGCCAGTTTTATTTCCACAGGTTGCGTAGTAACATAGTAACAAAGTATATAAGGCCGAAAAAAGACATTTTGTCCATCCAGTTCGGCCTGTTATCCTGCAAGTTGATGCAGAGGAAGGCAAAAAAAAAACCTGTGAGGTAGAAGCCAATTTTCCCCATTTAAGGGCACACATTCCTTCCCGACTCCAATCAGGCATCAGAATAACTCTCTGGATCAACGACCTATCTCTAGTAGCTGTAGCCTGTAATATTATTACACTCCAGAAATAAATCCAGGCCCCTCTTGAATTCTTTTAGTGAATTCACCATCACCACCTCCTCAGGCAGAGAGTTCCATAGTCTCACTGCTCTTACTGTAAAGAATCCTTTTCTATGCTTGTGGAAAAACCTTCGTCACAGTCCTGGGGATAAATAGATGATGGGAGAGATCTCTGTACTGACCCCTAAAATATTTATACATAGTTATTAGATCTCCCCTCAGTCGTCTTTATTCTAAAGTAAATAACCCTAATTTTGATAACCTTTCAGGGTACTGTAGTTGCCCCATTCCAGTTATTACTTTAGTTGTCCTCCTCTGAACCCTCTCCAGATCTGCTATGTCTGTCTTGTACACAGGAGCCTAGAACTGTACACAGTACTCCATGTGTGGTCTGACCAGTGATTTGTAAAGTGGTAGGACTATGTTCTCAAGTCATCAGGGGCATCTATGCCCCTTTTGATGCAACCCATTATCATATTGGCCTTGGCAGCAGCTGCCTGACACTGGTTTTTACAGCTTAGTTTGCTGTTCACTAAAATTCCTAGGTCCTTTTCTATGTCACCTGTGTTACCCAGTGTTTTACCATTTAGTATGTACGGGTGATTTGCATTGTTCCTTCCCATGTGCAAAACCTTATATTTGTCATTGTTAAACCTCATCTGCCACTTATCTGCGCAAGCCTCCAATCTATCGAGATCCATCTGCAGCCGTATCCTGTCCTCTTCCATTACTTTACACAGTTTAGTGTCATCTGCAAAAAATTATATTTTACTGTGCAAGCCTTCTACAAGATCATTAGGGCCCAGATATACGACATCCATTAATTTACCGCTGTCAAGTCTACAACTTACCTCCTCATAGAAACTGATTAAATTAGTTGACATGACCGATCCCTCATGAAGCCATGCTGATATGGCGTCATTTGCTTATTTTCATTGAGGTACTCTAAAATAGCATCTCTTAGAAAAGCTTTAAACAGTTTCCCACAACAGATGTTAAACTTACCGGCCTATAATTTCCAGGCTCTGTTTTTGAACCCTTTTTGAATATTGTCACCACATTTGCTATGCGCCAATCCTGTGGAACACTCCCTGTCAGTATACAGTCCTTAAATATCAGAAATAAGGGTCTGGCTATAACATTACTTAATTCTCTTAGGATACGGGGGGGTATGCCATCTGGTCCCAGAGATTTGTCTATTTTAATCTTTTTAAGCCGCCGCTGTACTTCTTCCTGAGTCAGGCAGGGCACTTCTAATGGGGAATTTACTTTTACATTCTGCATTTCATCCGACAGTTTGTTTTCTTCAGTGAATACAGTGGAGAAAAAAATATTTAATAGCTTTGCTTTCTCTTCATCGCTCTCTGCAACTCCCCCCTCATCACTCTGTAAAGGGCCGACACCTTCAAATTTATACTTTTTACCATTTATATATTTGAAGAACATTTCAGGGTTACTTTTGCTCTCTTTGGCAATTAATCTCTCAGTGTCTAGTTTGGCCGCTTTTATTTGTTTTTTACATATTCTATTTTGTTCCTTATAGTTTATCAGTGCTTCCTGGCTACCCTCCTGTTTTAGTGATTTATATGCTTTCTTTTTGTCATTTATTGCTTTCTTTACGGTTCTATTTATCCACATTGCTTTCTTTTTGTTCCTTAACCTGTTATTCCCATATGGTGTGTACCTCTCACAATGAGATTTTAGGATGCTTTTAAAAATATCCCATTTTGTGGCTGTATTTTTATTTTTGAGGACTTTGTCCCAGTTAGTTAGGCCTATGGGCCTCTCTTAGTTGGCTAAGTTTAGCTTTTTTGAAGTTTGGCATTTTTGTTCCTCCCTTGAATAATAATTGGTTATTATAAAAGGTTATTACTTTATGGTCACTATTTCCCAGGTCTCCCCCAACCTGCACATCTGCTGTTCTATCAGGTCTATTGGTAAATACTAAGTCCTGTATGGCCGTCCCTCTAGTTGGGAAAGGTAATTGTCTTTGGCTATTGCCAAGAACCTGTTTCCTTTATGGGATGTACAGGTTTCAGTTTCCCAGTCTATCTCTGGGTAGTTGAAGTCCCCCATAATAACTACCTCATTATGATTTGCCGCCTCGTCTATGTCGTTTAGTAATAGATTTTCTATGGACTCTGGTATATTAGGTGGTTTATAGTAAACTCCTATTAGTAATTTATTATTGTTTTTGCCTCCATGTATTTCTACCCACAGTGACTCTACATGTTCATGTCCCTCGCTGATATCTTCTGGGACTGTGGGCTTTAGACAGGACTTTACATAAAGGCAGACCCCTCCCCCTCTACGGTTTTGGCGATTCTTTCTAAACAGACTGTAACCTTGTACATTAACCGCCCAGTCATAGCTATCATCCAGCCATGTCTCAGTTATTCCCACTGTCATAGCTATCATCCAGCCATGTCTCAGTTATTCCCACTATGTCATAGTCCTCCTCACACATCACTAATTCCAGTTCCCCAGTTTTATTAGTCAGGCTTCTGGTATTAGTATACATACATTTAAGAGGTTTATGTATATTTTTTACCCTACACCTTTCCTTCTGAACTGTTCTAGTCCCTCCTTCCATTTCTTCCCCAGTCCCACTACTTTGCCCCTGGTCTCTATTTTCCCATCCTATAATGTAATTTCCCTCCCACACATTCCCTAGTTTAAACACTCCTCCAACCTTCTAGCCATCTTCTCCCCAACACAGCTGCCCCTTCCCCATTGAGGTGCAGCCCGTCCCTACAATAGAGCCTGTAGCCGATAGAGAAGTCGGCCCAGTTCTCCAGGAACCCAAACCCCTCCTTCCTACACCAGTTCTTAAGCCACTTGTTAACCTTCCTAATCTCCCGCTGCCTTTCTTGTGTGGCTCGTGGTACAGGTAGCATTTTGGAAGACACTACCGTTGAGGTCCTTGCCCTAAGCTTTTGATCTAAATCCCTAAAATCAATTTTAAGGACGCTCCACCTTCCTCTAACTTTGATATTGGTTCCGATATGGACCATGACCGCTGGATCTTCTCCAGCCCCTCCCAGTAATCTGTCAACCCGATCCACGATGTGTCGAACTCGAGCGCCAGGAAGACAACACACCGTTCGATGATCCCCGGTCTTTGTGACAGATTGCCCTATCTGTACCCCTAATAATTGAGTCTCCCACTACCACCACCTGTCTGGCCTGCCCTAATCTCCTAGTCCCCTGCTTACTGGAGCCGACATTCCCCTAACTGGCAGAGGAGGAGTCCGGCTGCGGCAGTGCTCTCTGAACTGACATCCCCCTCATCTGCCAACCTTGCAAACTTGTTGGGGTGTGTCAGATCAGGGCTGTACAGCAACCTGGGATACTTGTGGTTTCCTTGCATAGGACCTTCAGTGTCTCTCAGAGAGATTTAGCTTCTCCCTATCCCAAGGCTGAGAGACCAAGTGAACTGGGGAACCTGGTTAACTAGCACTTTGCCAGGTGCTCCTCATCAGGTCCCAGGCTAGAGGTTTTAACCCTATCCTAAATAGGTTTCCTCAGCATATGTTAGGAACCTGGGAGACTCATATACATCCTCAATTACTTCACCCTACGAAATACCATGTGAGACATCACAATATATATACACACATATATATAGTACTGTCTCTAATGTCTAGCAAATAATGTATGTGTATTTAATACCGTCCAGGTCCTCTAATACTGTGCCTTAATAATATTGTTATGCAACTGTTATTACATATACTATGCCTGGTTATCCAGCAGGTGGCAGTGTATCTGGCAGAGAGAGATCTTTAGATAGAATGGAACTTACCATTCCATTCTTCCCTTTTTGGGCAGAAGTGGGATAGTCCTGCTTCCTACCCGGGAAGGGGGCAGGAAACTATATTTGAGTTGAGAGTTGGAGGGAGATGAGAGATGGCGCAGTGAGGGGAGCACCACCCCCCCCCTCCTGCAGCAGAAGTCATCCAGGGGAAGCAGCACGCAGAGCACCCCGACTTCATAGATTGAGTATTACGAGCTGGTAAACGGCCAAAGGCATCCCACTTAAAGGTACCAGAACCGCCAGAGAGTCCAATAACCAGACGGAAGCCAAAGATTAGCACAGCAGAGAGTGAAAGAAGGCAAAGTATTAAAGTTCACCTGCCAGGTTACCCTTAGCCTGCTTGGGCCAATAGAAAGATCACATATTGTTTGGAAGACACAAGTTTATCTCAAGTTTATTCAAATAAAACCGTTGAACTTTACCAAGTCTAGACTCAACTTATTCCACCAACTACAACTTGGAAATTATGGAGCTTAACCCTGCGGAGCGACGGTGTCCAGGTAAGAGCACCATAAACACAAAACTGTCAGGCCGCACCACCATTCTGCATTCCAAACACTGGGACCCGGACGTCCCTGGAGGGCGGCACTTTGCATATAAGTATAAATATATATATATCTATATCGTCTGGGGTAATGCACACCATTATTTTAACTATATTAGGGATGGGTAAATCGATTCGTATAAATTGATTCATACATCAAGAAGAGTTCTTCACCTCGGAGGAGGTGTCCCCACTGCTGAAGAATCTCCCCCTTGATTGACAGAACCAGTTATTTCAACCCATCTCTGAGACTGTGCTGCCAATGCTGGAGCAGGGACTGTTCACGCACTTCTACACTTCCGAATGGTAGCACATGAACAGTCCTTGCTGCGGTATCACAAGCAGAGCCTCTGTGCTTGTGCCGCTACTTGGAGAAGCACATTGTCAGGTTCTGGCACAATGTCCAGCGCTGTCAATCTAGAGTCAGGAAGGAGCTTCTTCACCAGGGGGAACAGCCCCTCACAGGTGAAGAACGTATTGATTTGCTTATCCCTTAACGATATCATTGCAAAAACCACTGTGTCGTTTGTGCAGTTTTAACCCTTTGATCCTCATGATGTGTAATTTTTACCCTCTTATCTTCCCCACTCACCTCTCTGCAGATCTGGTCTCCTCCCTTTCTGTGGGTGGGCAGTAGCTCTTCCTATGTGAAAATCAAGCTCCTGCATCTGCTAGGAATGCATTGCAATCAGCTGTTGTTAACCCCTTGCCTCTGCATAGAAAATAATCCCTCACCCACGACCCTAGTGCTAGTATAATATGGTAGATAATGCCATTTCCCCCTCCTTATATCCTTCTCTACAATCTAGAGAAAGATATAGCTATATATTGCTATGACTTTGGGAGTAGGCATGAACAAATGGCAGCACAGAGAAGAGGCTGGGACAAGGGGAGCTACAAAGTATGATGGTCCGCCGTTGAATGCAGAAGGTGGACCAGAATTTCAGCCCAGAACCAGCAGGGGGGCTTCCAGGGAGGAAAATGTAAAGGTCAGAAAAAAAACCTTTGTATATTTTTATTGCATATATTCTGCAGTAATACTTCATTTGAAATACCCAATTCATTACATAGTAACAGTTTTCAAGCAATTGACCCTCCTAGAGCCCACTGTACTGTAAGGTGATTTTAGCGGGGTTAGCTGCCATAATTTAGAACGTGATCTCTGGGAGAGATGAGAGTGCATCATTGTGCTGCAAGAATGTTTGTCCATAACTACACCTCCTTTTCACTGTCCACTCCCCTTTTACACCAATCCAGTGGCCTGGATATGCATTTGAAGGTTCAGGCTAAGGCCCCTTTCACACTTGCGTTTAGAAGATCCGGCAAAGACTTCCGTCGTCGGGGCTGTATGCCGGAAAGAAAAGCTTCAGTTACAGATAATACAACCGCATGCATCCGTTTGAACGGATCCGCTTGTATTAACTTTAACTACCATATTTTTTAACATTGCCAAGACGGATCCGTTTTGAACTCCATTGAAAGTCAATGGAGGACGGATCCGTTTTCTATTGTGGCAGATTGTGCCAGAGAAAACGGATCTGTCACCATTTGCTCTGCATCCCAGGACGGAAAGATTACTGCAGCATGCTGCAGTATTTTCTCCGTCCAAAAAACGTTCAGTGACTGAACCGAAGACATCCTGATCCATACTGAACGGATCTCTCTCCATTCAGAATGCATGGGGATAATCCTGTACAGTATTCTTCCAGCATAGAGCCCCGACGACGGATCTCTATGCTGGATCTTCCAAACGCAAGTGTGAAATGGCCCTAAGTCTAATAATGCAGCATTCTGGGGCTACACACAGTAAACATACATTGAGAGGCTTCTGCTGTGCTCAAGATAGATGTTCCGACCACTGGGGCCCCCACCAATTCCCGAGAAGGGGGGTCCCTTGTCCTCTGTTTAAATGTAGCTATGGTTGAGCATGTGCATTACTGCTCCATTCATTCTCTATGGAGATAACTAATCACTGTACTCATCTGTCTTCAGCCACTCCATAGACTTGAATGGCGTGCATCGACCATTGCTTCATTCAAACAGAGGACACAAAATCTCCAGTTGTTGTGAATGGTGGGTTTCCCAGCCTTCAGGCCCCTACCAAGCTTACATATCCCATATCCCACATTTAATACATAGGGAGTAACTTCTTCCTTTTGTGGAACACCCCCTAATTGATTTGATCACCTTATTTGATTGCATAATATAGTTAAATGGGTTATCCGAGAGTTTATCATGATCGGTCATCAATATCTGAGCTGTGGGGTCCAACACCTGGCACCCCCGCCGATCAGCTGTTCGAAGAGGCACGCTGTATGGGCTTAGGCCTCTTACTAGGGCAGT
The DNA here is from genome assembly GCA_033119425.1 of Bufotes viridis. NCBI lineage: Eukaryota > Metazoa > Chordata > Amphibia > Anura > Bufonidae > Bufotes > Bufotes viridis. Next base: position 715 of record JAKVIS010003960.1, on the reverse strand, counting down.
GAAGTCACTGTACATTGTTCGCATGGCCTGGGTGCAGCTCAGTCCCAGAGTCGGGAAGACAGGTAGGTGCCCACCTAGGGCGCCACCTCATTGCCCATAAGAGGGGGCACTATCATGGCTGCAAGTGTGCCCCTTCAATCTCATAGGCTTCAGGCCACTATGCCTAAAGCCTATGAGGCAGTAGAGTGGTGCAAGAGGCCTTGATGATGTCACTGCAACCTCCTGCGCCTGGTCTCGTGTGATCACGTCATCGCGCAAGACCCAGCACAGGAGCGATGAGGTCAGGTGGACACAGGCCACAAATCGGAAGAGGTCTGTGGCTTGCAGTGCAGATGGCGTCGGGGAACAGGAGTGAGGTAAGTGTTGTTTATTTTAAACACTAATCATTGGTATAGTGGGGGCACCAAGGCACTGGCACTGGGGGAGCATTATATACTGGCACTAGGGGCAGCATTATACACTGTCACTAGGGGGATCATTATATACTGGCACTAGGGGCACAAAGGCACTGGCCCTCAGGGGAGCATGACATACAGGCACTGGGGGCAGCATTATATACTGACACTGGGGGCACAAATGCACGCACTGGGGGAGCATTATATACTGGCACTGAGTCACCAAGGCACTGGCGGGAGCATAACATACTGGCACTGGGGGCAGCATTATATACTGACACTGAGGCCACCAAGGCACTGACACTGGGGGGAGCATCATA
>JAKVIS010003959.1:0-15153 GCA_033119425.1 Bufotes viridis | reverse complement strand
CAGTTGAGAAAGGAAACGTAAGGCAGCAATTTCTGCAAAGGTCACTCCACCAAGGAAAAGATCAGCATCACCTTGTTCTCCCTTGTTGACCTGGAAGTGTGAATAAATCTTTTTAAACAATGATCAAATTCCACACTAAACATACTGTACATATACACACAATCCGAGATATTCACAAATATTACATCTTGATATGTTTTATAGGTCTTGTATAGTCAAAACGGTTAGTAACAGGATAGTGCTCTAAAGTAGTTGGTTCAATCAATACTATTTAACCTAAAAATTAATCATTCTCCTGTGTATAGCAGTAGGACGTGTGATTTTAATATAGCACTAGGGTTATACCTGGGGCTGTTTATTTGAGGAGATGTGCACTTTTTTTTTTTTATGATTTTCCCTAGATTTTCCCATGAGTATTTATGAATGCATTTATTTATTTTACAGTACTGATGCTCAGGGTTTTTTTTTTGTTTGTTTTTACTGGGGGACCAAGGGTGGTTTATCATATGGGTGCAATTTTCACAACATCAGCTATGGTTAGTTTTCTATGCATGGTCACCAGCTTCATATTCTTGTCAGCACACATTGTTGGTTGAAATCAGCAGCTCCAACATGAGTGAAGTGTGGTGGCTGCTTTAACAACCTGCAATGGTGGAAAGTTTGACTCATCGTATTCCTTGTCCCAGACAGGTGAAATTAAAGGCGAATGAACTTAATGATTGAACTACTAAGGCCTCTTTCACACGGGCGTCATGTTTGACGCCCGGATTGGATGCGGGTGCATTGCGGGAACATGCGCGATTTTTCCGCACGGGTGCAAACGTTTGTAATGCGTTTTGCACGCGCGCGTGAAAAATTGCCATGTTTGCTACCCAGACCCGAAGCCAAACTTCATCACTGAAGTCCGGTTTCGGGTAGAGTATTCTGGAGAATTTATTATTTTCCCTTATAACATGGTTATAAGGGAAAATATTAGCATTCTTAATAAAGAATGCTTAGTAAAATAAAGATGAAGGGGTTAAAAATAATAAAACTTAACTTACCTTAGCCACTTGATCGCATAGTTGCAATCTGTCTTATTTTTTCCAGCTTCAGCTAACAGCTAAAGGACCTGTGATGATGTCACATCACATGGTCCAATCACATGGTCCATCACCATGGTAAAATGGACCATGTGATGTGGCGTCATCACAGGTCCTTTGGCTGTTGGCTGAAGCTTGAAAGAGAAGACAGATCGCAACTACGCGATCAAGTGGCTAAGGTAAGTTAAGTTTGATTATTTTTAACCCCTTCATCCTCATTTTACTAAGCATTCTTTTATTAAGAATGCTATTATTTCCCCTTATAACCATGTTATAAGGGAAAATAATAAAGATTTGGTCCCATTGCTAAGCAACCATGCGGGAAAAATCACACTGCATCCGCACTTGCTTGCGGATGCTTGCGATTTTCCCGCAGCCCCATTCACTTCTATGGGGCCTGCGTTGCGTGAAAAACGCACAATATAGAGCATGCTGCGATTTTCACGCAACGCAGAAGTGATGCGTGAAAATCACCGCTCATGTGCACAGCCCCATAGAAATGAATGGGTCCGAATTCAGTGCGGGTGCAATGCATCCTCCTCACGGAAAACTCGCCCGTGTGAAAGTGTTGTATAAATCAATAGTACAAGTTAAAGAGACTCTTAGGGATTTACATATTGATCCTATATGATCAGCTGTTTGAGGAAGCCATGGCAAACACCGGAGCTCTAGTGAGCGTCGTGGCCTCCTTGCAGCTTACGAAGCACAGCACCATCCATTTGACAGAGGCTGTGCTTGGTCATCAATATGTAAATCACGGGAACCCCTTTAACATAAGAAACTTTGTAATACATCTTTTCAGCATAAAATGCTTCTTTCTCCCCTCAACCCCAAAACTAACACTGTCTGCTCAATCCGTCTTGAGAGGCAAGACAGGCTGCCAGCTCATTGATGGATCAGACTATATGCTGCCCATAGAAGTCTATGGAGAGGGGAGGGGTGAGGTGGAGTTTTTTCTATTTACTAGTAGTACTGATTTGTGCAAAGTTTGTTGGAAGTACAGTGACCATTTAACTTATGGATTCTTACTCTAATCAGACATATCTGTACTTTTAGGTATGTCCGTACCCAGATGGATCAAAATAAAATTTAGTAATAATAAAAAAGAAATATTTTGATTCGGTGCTAAGCTGAATTTCCCTTGTGCTTCATGGTAACTAATCAGTATTTTTCTAAAATGGCTGCTGCCACGTGTTACAAAGTGCAAGTAAGAAGCCCAAGAATGCTAGATGACCCATAATGCTGTGCAGCTAGCCAATCCCATATAGCTATCCCTTGTGATGTCACAGTCCAATAAAAAGCCTCATCCCAGGCAGTCTCCAACATTTCACTGTGAGCTGAGCACAGGGAGAGATGTGGCAAGCACTTAAACAATAGGAATAGTGTTGGGATCACACACATGTGTAATCCCAGATATAGTACGTCATTCAGTCCATAGCAACAGCATGATCATTAGAGGGACCAGATTTACCAACTCCTCAGGTGAAGAGGTTTCATTGACTATAATGAGGTCTGCTGAGATGCTGCTACTTTAGTGGACAAAAAAGTCGTGCATTCAGCTCTATACCTGGCGGTGGATTTGTCGGTGTTATTAAGAGAGACAGGCCTCTTCATAACATCGGCAGATTAAGCGCCACTTCTAAATGTAAGACAGCTTCCGAGCTGTCTTAGAATTTAGACCATTTTCCATGCCTAAAACAGGCATAGAAAGGGTAAATGAGATGGGCCTGTCATCCCATCCCCTTCTTCTCAAATGCCACGCCCACTTTTTAGACCTGGCGTGAGCGGTGAAAAGAAGCAGATTGCACCACAAATAAACTGGTTTATTAGTCATATTATGGTCACTGTGTGAGGTACCTGAGAGAGCACTTGAGTGGTGGTTGGACCCAGGGAAACTCAGGGTCCTCCAGCCACCACTTCCCCTCTCCGTTCTAGATATACAGTAGGTGCAGGTCTAAGGGTGGGCTACCTATCAGACAATGGGGACATATCTGGCGATATGCCCCCATTGTCTCAGATGGGAATACCCCTTTAAACTTAGGTCTGTGTACAAAAGCTTTCATCAACTTAGTATATTTATAAATCCTATTATACATCAATAGGAATGGATCACATCTGTCTAGGCCAGGGAAGGGACAAGCTCCTTTGGTGCCCTCCACCTCAGTCCTGAAATTTCTTCTTAATCGCAGTCAGATCGAAAATTTGATCGCCACTGGTCAACAAACTCCCTATCTATCACTAACAGCTTTTTTTTTGGGTACAGGTTAGGGTTAGTATTAGCATTAAGGTTAGTTTTAGGATTAGCATTAGGGACAGTATTATGGTTAGTATTAGTGTTAGGATTAACATTAAGATCAGTATTAGGGTTAAGGGCCAGTATTAGGGTTAGACATAGCATTAGAGTTAGGGGCCAGTATCAGGGTTAAGGAAGGGCCAGTATTAGAGTTAGGCCTAGCATTAGAGTTAGGAGCCAGACTTTTTTTTTTTTTTTAGAAAATCACTCTTCCTGGGTAGTTTCAAGGAGGGTTCATTGTACAAAAACACAGTTCCCCAAGCATTAAAGATAATAGAGATTGCAAATCAATATGCATTATAATAATAAGCTACACAACATAACTTTTTACTAGTGCTGATCAAGCACCCAAGCGCTTGGGTGCTCGGGCCGAACACATCGGGATGAGAATAATGGAAGTCAATGGGAGAACCTAAACATGAAACCAGGCACCCCCTGCTCTGAGGAGAGGAGGGTGCCTGGTTTATAGGAAAAGGTCAGAAATTGATGGAAACACTACCAAAATGGTTCAGGAACAGCATGGGGAGGATGTCTGGAAGCATCTTGGAGTCCCAGGTCGCTACTGGGAACGATGTTGTCCGAGTAGTATGCCACTTTTACAGACTGACAATAATACGGCCAAAACCAAAGATAAAATCGATTTTAGAGGAAAAATTGTTAGGAAACATTCTTTCCTGTATATTCAGGCCTCATGCACACGACCGTCCGTTCCATTTTTTTTAATCGATAGGATGCTTTCCCATTCATTTCAATGGGTCCATCCAAAAATGCGGATGGTCAACCGCTTTTGTTCCACATCCCTGGTCCGTGTTTACATTCCGTCGAAAAAATAGAGCATGTCCTATTTTTTTCACGTTTGTGGACAAGGATAGGCATTATTACAATGGATCTGCCATAAAAATGGATCCTCCCAAAAAAACGGTCCGTTGTCCGTTATTTTTGGCGGACCCAAAATTTGCGGACGGAATGGACGCGGAAACAAACAACGGTCATGTGCATGAGGCCTTACTTGTATATAAAGTGCAAGTGCTGCCAAAAATTACAAGCAGCTGCCAAAAATTACAAGCACGAGGCACTCCGATGCAACTTGTATATCACATAAAGGAGGGCCTCATTCACATTGTGGTACAATTGTTCATGTAGAGGGACTCCTACACTCATAACGCCTATGCACTTAGTGAAACAGCTGCCCAAAATTACAAGGAACCGGCACTCCAATACACCCTTTGTTACACATAAAGGAGGGCACCATACACACCCTTGAAAAATTATGATTGATGGCCTGCTGGTGACCCTCAAAAATATTTGGAGCAAGGGCCTGCTGATCTGACCATCTAAAACATTAGGGGTGAGGGTCTGCCGGTGAGCTGACCCTGTAAAAGATTGTAGGTGAGGGCCTGCAGGTGAGCTGACCCTGTAAAACATAATATGCGAGAGCCTGCAGGTGAGCTGACCCTATAAAACATTATATCTGAGGGCCTGCAGGTGAGCTGACCCTGTAAAACATTACATGCGAGGTCCTGCTGGTGAGCTGACCCTCTAAAAGGTTGTAGGTGAGGGCCTGCCGGCGAGCTGACCCTGTAAAACATTATATGCAATGGGCCTGCAGGTGGGCTGACACTGTAAAACATTATATGCGAGGGACTGCAGGTGAGCTAACCTTTTAAAACATTATATGCGAGGGCCTACAGGTGAGCTGACCATGTAAAAGATTGTAGGTGAGGGCCTTCAGGTGAGCTTACCCTGTAAAACATTATATGTGAGCGCCTGCAGGTGAGCTGACCCTTTAAAAGATAATATGCGAGGGCCTGCAGGTGAGCTGACCCTGTAAAACATTATATGCGAGGGTCTGCAGGTGAGCTGACCCTGTAAAAATTATATGCGAGGGCTTGCAGGTGAGCTGACCCTGTAAAAGATTATATGCGAGGGCTTGCAGGGGGCTGACCCTGTAAAATATTATATGCGAGGGCTTGCAGGGGCTGACCCTGTAAAACATTATATGCGAGGGCCTGGAGGTGAGCTGACCCTGTAAAAGATTGTAGGTGAGGGCATGCTGGTAAGCTGACCATCTAAAAGGTTGTGGGTGAGAGCCTGCTGGTGAGCTGACCCTCTAAAGGTTGTAGGTAAGGGGCCTGCAGGTGAGCTGACCCTGTAAAAGATTGTAGGTGAGGGCCTGCTGGTGAGCTGACCCTCTAAAAGTTTGTAGGTGAGGGCCTGCAGGTGAGCTGACCCTGAAAAACATATGCGAGGGCCTGTAGGTAAGCTGACCCTGTAAAAATTATATGCGAAGGCCTGCAGGTGAGCTGACCCTGTAAAACATTATATGAAAGGGCCTTGGCTACTGAGACTGTACTTGGTGGAAGACACGGTAAGAGCAGTGAGACTATGGAATTCTCTGCCTGAGGAGGTGGTGATGGTGAGTACAATAAAGGAATTCAAGTGGGACTGGATGTATTTCTGGAGTGTAATAGTATTACAGGCTTTAGCTACTAGAGAGGAGTCGTTGATCCAGGGAGTTATTCTGATTGACTAATTGGAGTCGGGAATTAATATTTTTCCCCTTGACTGGGGAAAATTGGCTTCTGCCTCACGGGTGTGTTTTGCCTTCCTCTGGATCAACTTGTAGGAAACAGGCCGAACTGGATGAACAAATGTCTTTTTGCGGTCTTATATAGTATGTTACTATGTTACAGGGTGGTGCTTTACCGACTGGAAGAATTATCTGCTGCAATCCAACCGACCACCTAGTCGCACTGGTCTGACTTCAAGAGTGGTGTCCTGCGCCGCCCTGCAAACTGGGACATGAAGTTAGGTATCGTGGATGATTGTTTTTCTTGTGTTTTGGCAGCAGGCACAGTTTCAACCAGTGGCGTAACTAGAGTTCTATACACCCCAGGGCAAACTTTGAATTGGGACCCCCCCACAAGGCTCCACCCACCTCCCCCCAAGCCTCTGTCCACTCCCAAGCCTCCGCCCACTCTAGGTTTGAATGTGTTATAGTCGAATATTAAAAAAAAGAGGTAGGGGTTTAATTTTTTTTATTGTTACCATATAAAATATAGAAAAAAAATTCAGACAAGGGGAATAATAATGTCTGAATTCAGGGGGCGGTTGGATTGATAGATTATCAGTGGACAGCAATAATGATGTCTGGAATGATCATCAGTGGACGGATGGAACGGCAATGATGGATTGTCTGAAATCAGGGCGGTGGTGGGGCAGATATTGCTGTCCACTGTTAATCCATACATCCCCCCAGACATCAATTATTGCCATACACTGATGTTCCACATTCATCTGCCCCCTGATTTCACACATTATTGCCATCCAGATCCATCCGTGCCATACCATCCAGTCAGATCCATCCATAAATCCCCCTTGGCCTGGAAACAAGTATGTGCCACAGAAAATTAATAAATACTACCTACTAGTAGTAGTAAACTTCAATCAAGTACTAGTCCGCTCGCTACCTCACTCGCTCCGCCTCTGCCTGTAATGCTCGGTCAGCGCTCAGCCTCTCCCAATGACTGTCACTTACTCTAATTTGAATCGTGCTGTGGGTGGGCTGTGGCTGCGCCTGTGCTGCTGTGGTCATTCCGGCTAGGATCCCGCAAGACCCACCGCGGGAGGTCAGGGTTCTGCAAGATCACATAGCCAGCCGCAATTATAGGGAAGGGGAGAAGACTGGAGGCGAGGGCCCGCTGCACTTCTGCACTTGGAAAAAACTTGTGGCCGGCTCGGGTTACTAAAATATATTGCTGCTGCCACACATAATATTTCTTAAAAGGATATTTGGGTCTGTAAAATTTTAACAATTTATTGCAGGTTGTGCTAATAATATATACTGCTGCTGTCACACACATTTTGGGTCTCTGAAAAGTTTTTCTAATATAAATAGTCCAATATCCCTCCCTACACTGTCCCTTCCTATGTACAGCTCTCCTGACCACGATTGACCTGAACACACGCCATCGGGTGATATATAGCACCCAATGATGCGTTCTGGCCATCCAATCATTGTAATGCCAGTAAACAACATGGCTACGGCATTACAGTGAGGCAGTACTTACTTGTAATTTTATTGGCTGCGTATCAGCCAAGAAACGTGTGGGGAGGAGACTCGATCATTGCGCTCGAGCAAATGTGGTATTCGGCCGAATACCGCCATGTGCCGAGCATAGCGATGCTCGAGCCGAACTGGTGTTCGACACAGCATGCTTGCTCAACACTACTTGTTACTTTATGATAGGGTGAATGTCACAAATACCATGATGTGATAGGTGGATTGACACTTAGACCATCATGTAAATTGGCTGCTTTATATTAATGGCTGTTCACCTTTATAACCTTTTGTACTGGCTACACCTGTGATGTTAATCATACTTACCTGATCTCTGCCACTGATCTCCGGCTCTATCACTGCCATGCTGGCTCTGCAGGTCTGGTTTACCCCATGTCAACATCTGGTTTGATGCAGGTCACACAACAACTGCAGTCAATGAATGACTCGTTACTGTTGCAGCCATTTATTCGCAGCAAAGTCGTGGTGACACATGTTAGACCAGTTGTTGATGTAGGGAGACCTGAGACCTGCAGATTCCAGAGGAGGAGCGAGTGAGGTGAAGCCCAACAGGGTTGATCAGGTAAGTGTGATTACCACCATGGGTCTGGCCATGCTGTGGGGTCTGTACAAAATATCAAAAAAGTGAATGACGCCTTAAAGGGATTAACTCTCCTAGCATGACCATTTAAGATAGGAACGGAGGCACCTATTTAAACCTTTTAACTGTTCAGATGCTATGTCGCAACTGCATCTGAGAAGTTAAACAGCAGGAAGGCACAGTTGTGAACTTCTAAACAGTTTTGGAAGACTAGTCAGAGTTCCAGGTCTGCAATATTACTGCTTCTGTTTCACCTTGATAGGTATAACAGGAGGCAGGATGTAATAGAGTGTCAATAAAATAATTAAACATTACAATATATAAGTAGTGCAGTGTATAGTACAAATGATCACAGGTTCAAGTCCTCTAGGGGAAAAAGATAGAAATAAAAACTTGCTTTTAAAAACCATAAAACGTAATTATCAATTAAAAAGGTCACTTTTGATTTGTCATTGAAACAAAATAAAACAAATATATATATAATTGATATGGATGAGAGAATTGACTTCGGATGAAACTTTACTCGGATGAAACATTCCAAAGTACCACTTTGAACCGAACCGAAGTTCGGGAAATGTTTTTACAGTACAAATTAATTTATGAAGTTATTACCCGAAGTCTCGAGAGACTTCAAAGCAATAATTATGGCTCATCGGAGCCAATACATTGGCTCCTGCTCCGTACAGTATTGGAACAAAGTTTTATGCGAATCAACTTGGATGTTTCATCCAAAGTCGAATCGATCATCCCTAGTCATAACTGAAAATTTCAAACATATTACAATATCATGTTATTTATTCCACATGTTAACTGGCAGTAAAAAACAAAACCTAAGCCTGCTTAAATAAGAAATGCCCATTACCCTTGAGGAGATCCAGAGAACAGTCGATGGGATGTCCAAGGGTAAGGTGTCAGGTATGGACATATTGCTAGCTGAGGTTTACCAGAGGTAAAGTATAGGTCTGTGTTGCTAACAGTATTATTGCAGGTATTTAAACATTTGATTGAAGTGAGGAAACTTCCTGCATCAATGTATGAAACAGACATTGTTTTGGTCCCAAAAGGATGTCAGAAAAATTGGGTCTTACAGACCTATATCTCTATTGAAGTATTAGCAAAAATAATGGCAATAAGTAATTCTGGTGTAATTCTAAAGATGGTAGATATGGACCAGGCAGGTTTTATTCCTGGACAGTCTACAGGTCTAAATATATACACAGGCTTTTCATAAACATTCAGGAGTCAATATCAGAAGCTGTAGACAGACCCAACTTGTGCTTTTGACTCTGTAGACTTAGATTACCTTCATAATATTCTTAAATGTTTTGGTTTGGTGGGAAAAGTTTAATATATATATATATATATATATAATTTCCCCTAAGGCTAGTATGATAGTTAATAGGGAAAAGTCTCAAATCTTCTAGTCACAAAAGGGAACAAGACAGGGGAGTCCCGTGTCTCCTGTTTTATTTGCATTAACCATAGAAGCCCTTATGATAGCTATTAGAAAGATCAAACAATTAGAAGATTTACTTTAAAGGTATTAGAAAACAGACCACCACGGTTTCCTCAAAGGATCATTGGATAGGATTACTTATTTCTCAAGGATTTGGGGAATAGAAAAATATCTATAGAAGTCTTAGATATTTCACTTAGATAATCAGACATTGATCGAATATCTCCTCTTTTCCCAGAAAATCAAACAAATTTTGAATACTTATGGTAATAGATATCAAAAGATTTGCTGGATTATAAGGATTTAAATATCTTAGAACTGCTCAAGACATTCAGGCAGAAAATAAAGTTCAAGGGAATCTGTCAGCTCTGGAACACACTCCAAATTAGACTAATAATATTTTAGAACTATTGAATATTTAGGACTATTGAATAAATTTACCAAAAATGTAAAAAATAAATTATTTGAAAAATTTGACAGATAATGGAGGCTTCAATATTTCAGATCCATGACTCTGCTTCCAGGCGGGACAAATTGTGTGGATGCAAAGATGGGGTCTAGATAAAAGTAGTTCTGCTCACTGATGGAAGCTTTAGAAAATATTACATTAAAGAAAGCCATTCATCCATACTGGTTATATGATGTGCAGAGTCTGAAAGGAAATTAAGAAAATCCTTAAAAGTACAAAGGTAACCCTACTATATATACATGATCAAAATAATATAAATGTTTCTCTATGATTAAATAAATTAGAGACTTGAATTTTTGGAACTGAAAGGGGAAACAAGGCGTGCACAGCTGTATAATAGAGAGTATAAAATCATTTGAAGAAATTGGTAGATAATATGCAATAGGGAATAGTAGTAGATTTTATAATCATCAAATAAAATCTTGCCTTAGAAAAGAAGTCCTGGATAGAATAGTACAATTTGATAACTTAGAAAAAATAAGATTTTTGTTTGTTCATGAAGAAGTAAACAAGAAAAACAAAAATGCGTAGACTATTAAGGAGTTTTGCAGATGAAGTCACAACTAGAGATGAGTGAAGATTTCAAAAAATTCAATGTGGTCGCTTTGCCAAATTCCTGTAAGAAATTTGCTTTGTTATGATTTAATTAATCATGAAGCTCATAAAGTCAGTTCTATCCCAGCCTTCAGTTGAACTTTGGGGAGAATGTATCTCGGTGTACATCACTGTGCATTGCAGCAACATGCATGGCTAGTCCTTCCTGGTAGCGAAACAGCTACTGTGTGTCACAATGACAGGTAACAAGTATGGATGTGCGCATCATCGTGCAGGCCACCTACCTAGCTAACCTCTGCTATATCAAAAGAAAGCACACAGCAGCCTTCAGTAAAGCAAAAATAAATAAAAAAACAAATGCTGCGCTGCTCCTGCAGGATATGTATCTCAATGGAACAAAATAAGGACAAGGAGACAGTGCCAATGAAGTAGTGGAGAAAAAAAAGGTTCTTTTTAATGCATGTTGTGGCAGTGCAAACATATGAGTTAGAATCCCTTCTGTTAGCTGTAGAACAGCTGTGTGTCACTATTAGGCTTAGTTACACTTGACTTATTCGGTCAGTTATTCTCATCAGTTATTTTCTGCCCAAAGCAGGTGTGGGTCATAACTACAGAACAGGTGCAGATCTAAGAAAGGGGTGAAGTGGCTCTATATGTGAAAGATAGCATAAAATCTAATCTAATACAAGCCAGCGAAACCAATTTAGAGTCAGTTTGGGTTACGTTGCAGCTTGGTAATCATAAGGTAACTCGTGTAGGTGTCATATACAGACCACCAAGCCAAGTCAAAGAATTGGATGATCTACTAGTTGAGGAAATGGCTAAAATGACATTGAAATGGGAAGTTGTCATTATGGGAGACTTTAATCTTCCTGATATAAACTGGAAAACCAAAATAGCTAGTTCTGCCAGGAGTACAGACATTCTAAATTCCCTACTGGGATTATCTCTACAGCAAGTAGTTGAGGAGCCAACCCGGAAGGAGGCCATTTTAGATTTGGTATTCACAAATGGCAATTTGGTATCTGATATTACTGTAGGGGAAAGCTTAGGATCCAGTGATCACCAGTCAGTGAGGTTTACTATAAGTACAGTGACTGAGTCACTCCACACAAAAACAAAAGTTTCAGATTTTCGGAAAACAGACTTTTCTAAAATGAGATCAGTGGTATACGAGTCCCTATCAGACTGGAACAATTTCAATGGAGTCCAAGAGAAATGGGACTACTTAAAATTGGCACTACTGAAGGCAACAGAAAAGTGCATTAGGCTTGTCAGTAAAGGCAAAAAGGAAGAGACCACTGTAGTACTCAGCAGAAGTGGCCAAAATCATTAAAAACAAAAAGATGGCATTTAGCCCAAAACACCCAAAACGAGGATGACCGGAAATCTATAAGATGAGGCAGAGAGAGGCCAAGCAAGTTATAAGAGCTTCTAAAGCTCAGGCAGAAGAGAAATTAGCTCAGTCAGTGAAAAAAGGTGGTAAGACATTCTTCAGATACATAAATGAAAAAAGGAAATTAAAAAAGGAATTACCAAATTAAAAACAAAAGAAGGAAGGTATATGGAAGAGGATAAAGAACTAGCTGACTGCCTCAATGAATACTTCTGTTCAGTTTTTACAAAGGAAAATGAAGGAAAAGGACCTCAGTTAGGGAGGAAGACTAATGAATCCTTTGATGCATGTGTCTTTACAGAGGAAGAGGTTCTAAGTCAGCTGTCTAAAATTAATACAAATAAATCACAGGGCCTGATGGGATACACCCAAAGCTATTAAAAGAGCTTAGAGGTGTACTAGCAAAACCATTAACAAATTTATTTAACCAATCACTGGTAGCAGGTGTCATCCCAGAAGATTGAAATTAGCAAACGTTGTGCCAATTCACAAGAAAGGTAGTAGAGAGGAATCGGGCAACTATAGGCCAGTAAACCTGACATCAATAGTGGGGAAATTAATGGAAACCATACTCAAGGAGAGGATTGTGGAACATCTAAAAACCCATGGGTTGATTGATAAAAAGCAGCATGGGTTTACTTCAGGGAGATCATGTCAAACTAATCTTATTGAATTTTTTGATTGGGTGACTAAAATAATAGATGGCGGAGGTGCAGTAGACATCGCTTATCTGGACTTTAGTAAGGCTTTGATACTGTCCCACATAGAAGGCTTATCAATAAACTGCAGTCTTTGAGCTTGAGCTCACATATTGTTGAATGGATTAGGCAGTGGCTGAAGGACAGAAAACAGAGGGTTGTAGTCAATGGAGTATATTCAGACCATGGTATTGTTACCAGTGGGGTACCTCAGGGATCTGTTCTGGGACCCATATTGTTTAATATCTTTATCAGCGAAATTGCAGATGGCCTCAATGGTTAGGTGTGTCTTTTTGCTGATGACACAAAGATTTGTAAAGGGTTGATGTTCCTGGAGGGATACACCAAATGGAAAAGGATTTAGGAAAACTAGAGGAATGGTCAAAAATCTGGCAACTAAAATTTAATGTCGATAAATGCAAGATAATGCACCTGGGGCGTAAAACCCAAGAGCAGAATATAAAATCAGTGGTACAGTACTAACCTCAGTATCTGTGGAAAGGGATTTAGGGGTCATTATATCAGACTGACCTAAAGGTGGGCAGACAATGTCATAGAGCAGCAGGTAATGCCAGCAGAATGCTTGGGTGTATAGGGAGAGGCAATAACAGTAGAAAGAGGGAGGTGCTCGTGCCGCTCTACAGAGCACTAGTGAGACCTCATTTGGAGTATTGTGTGCAGTACTGGAGACCATATCTGCAGAAGGATATTGAAACTTTGGAGAGAGTTCAGAGAAGAGCTACTAAACTAGTACATGGATTGCAGGACAAAACTTACCAGGAAAGGTTAAAGGACCTTAACATGTATAGCTTGGAAGTAAGAAGAGACAGAGGGAAGAAGATAGAAACTTTTAAATACATAAAGGGAATCATCACGGTAAAGAGGAGAGAATATTTAAAAGAAGAAAACTGCTACAAGAGGACATAGTTTTAAATTAGAGGGGCAAAGGTTTAAAAGTAATATCAGGAAGAATTACTTTACTGAGAGAGTAGTGGACGCATGGAATAGCCTTCCTGCAGAAGTGGTAGCTGCAAATACAGTGAAGGAGTTTAAGCATGCATGGGATAGGCATAAGGCCATCCTTCATATAATATAGGGCCTGGGGCTATTCATAGTATTCAGCATAATGGGCAGACTAGATGGGCCAAATGGTTCTTATCTGCCGACACATTCTATGTTTCTATGTTTCTATGTTTCTATTCATGATACCTAATCTGAGAGTAGGTTTGACTCCTGAATTTGGCTCACAATAAGTGATGGAAATAACTGATCAAATGACAGAAGTGTGAATTCAGCCTTACAGGTCAATGTTAGCGTCAGCTCTAATGTATCGGCATGGACTTAACTGCGCAGTGGCCCAAGATTCAAGTAGTGGCCACATGACGGTGGGGAGGGTGTCAGCAGTAAGGCTGTGTTCACATCAATGTTTATTTTCCCATTCTTCTGATTCATCAAAAGAACAGTCCAAAAAAGCAGATCCTGTATTTTGAGCATCTGTCTTCAAACCTTCAGTATTTGGTCACTATTTGATCATTATTTGTTAGGCAAAAACAGGAGTGGGTCAGAGATAACATGTGATCGAAATATTTGTATTTGTTTTGTGTTTTTGTCCCACTCCTGCTTTTGGCATCCAAATCATGACCAAATCGTGATGCAAAATACTGATTGTATGATATAGGCCTCATGCTCAGTTTGAATGAGTTTTGGCCATTTGCGTCTGAAATCAGTTTTATTCAGATGGAAAAGAAATCCTGCATGCAGGACTTTAATGGCCTCTTTCACACAGTCAGTATTTGGCCAGTTTTTGCATCAATATTTGATCAATATTGGTAAGGCAAAAACAGGAGTTGGTCCAAAATAGAGATAGCATGTGATGGAAATATTTGCATATCTTCTGTGTTTTTGAACCACTCCTGCTTTTGTCTTCCAAATCATGATTAAATCCTGTTGCAAAATACTGACCGTGTGATAGAGTCAGAAAAGTGACCCCGTAACAGAGTGGTGAGGTGGCAACAGGATGAAGAGTCACAATAGTGGCTCTGTGTTTTATCCTCTATTCCAGGTATCAGCAACCTTCGGCACTCCAGCTGTTGTGAAACTACAACTCCCAAAGTTGGGCGGCTGCTTATTTGCATGTCCTTACAGCCATCACTAAGGGGAATGTGTCATCAGAAAATGATGACGTTTTTTGTTACACATATTTTTAATGAATTTTTTAGAGGTTATTTTTAATTTTCTATGTCACTGGAGCACATTTACTAAGGAACTTCCAACTACTTTAGGCGTAAAATAAGCAAAGTACCCTTTTTTAAACGGATGTGCGACAATATTAGGCTCATCTGTGGCACAAGGACTGTCACAGATGCGCCTTATTTTATGATGAGGCGTATAACTCATCATAAATTAGACGACTCTTACGGCAGTGCAAGGAGCCAGCTAAGACATAAAACACTTTAGTAAATGTGCCCTACTTATCTATATTTAAAAAGGATCCTAAAATCCTTTGTAGATTTGCACTGGTGTCTAAGGCTACATCCACATGT
>JAKVIS010003958.1:0-15170 GCA_033119425.1 Bufotes viridis | reverse complement strand
ACTGATGAAAAAAATCTAGAATATTCGCGATTTCGAAGCACTATATTCTAGATCTCCGCGAATTCTCAAAGTGCCGATATTCATGATACAAATTTGCGATTAGAATATTCGTGATCAACACTAGTAATGAACAAAACCACAAATGCTGGGAACATACAATAAATTTACATACACCCAGCCCGAAGGCTGAGACCCTTGTGCTGCACAGCGCGGCGCCCCCGGATGGATGCAGGAGGAAAGCGTGATACTTTACCTTTTTTAGAAAAAGGATATGATGACATTTTTTGGGGAGAAATGCAAAATGTTAGGCAATAGGAAGAACAAGGAAAAAGAAAAAGGTGGACCAAAGAAAGATTTTAGATATACTTTTTTACACAATATAACACAAAATTGGGTACAATAAAAAATATGATACAGAAAAATTGGAAAATGTTTAAACATGATCCAATTATAAGAAAAGATATCGAATAAACCTTCCATTGTTTTTAAAAAGGCACCAAGTTTGTCCAACAGCCTTGTGCATAGTGAGAACTTTGCAACAAAGAAACAACAAAAAAATTTGCAGAGAAAGGGTAAATTCACATGGTGCGGTTTTAGCGTACCCGGCAGGAACCGCAATCAAAAAGACAGGCAGAAAATGATGGAGACTATACAAATAAAAGGTAAAAAGGAAACCTTAAAAATAAGAGGGCAACTTTCATGTAATAGTGTGGGGGTGATGTATATGCTGGAGTGCCCATGTGGCCTCCAGTATCTAGGGAGGACCACCCGTGGTTTAAAGACCAGAGTACAAGAGCATATTTACAACATTAAAAAAGGTTTAGAAACACATAGGCCCCTTTCACACGGGCGAGTTTTCCGCGCGGGTGCAATGCGTGAGGAGGACGCATTGCACCTGCACTGAATCCGGACCCATTCATTTCTATGGGGCTGTGCACATGAGCGGTGATTTTCACGCATCACTTCTGCATTGCGTGAAAATTGCAGCATGCTCTATATTGTAATAATAATTTTTCACACAACGCAGGCCCTATAGAAGTGAATGGGGCTGCGGGAAAATCGCAAGCATCCGCAAGCAAGTGCGGATGCAGTGCGATTTTTCCGCATGGTTGCTTAGCAACGGGACCAGATCATTATTATTTTCCCTTATAACATGGTTATAAGGGAAAATAATAGCATTCTTAATAAAGAATGCATAGTAAAATGAAGAGAAAGGGGTTAAAAATAATAAAAGTTAACTTACCTTAGCCACTTGATCGCGTAGTTGCGATCTCTCCTCTCTTTCCCAGCATCAGCTAAGAACTAAGGGACCTGTGATGACGTCACATCACATGGTCCAATCACATGGTCTATCTTACCATGGTGATGGACCATGTGATTGGACCATGTGATCTGACATCATCACAGGTCCTTTAGTTCTTAGCTGATGCTGGAAAAGAGAAGACAGATCGCAACTACGCGATCAAGTGGCTAAGGTAAGTTAACTTTTATTATTTTTAACCCCTTCCTCTTCATTTTACTATGCATTCTTTATTAAGAATGCTATTATTTTCCCTTATAACCATGTTATAAGGGAAAATAATAAATTCTGCAGAATACTCAACCCGAAACCGGACTTCAGTGATGAAGTCTGGCTTCAGGTCTGGGTACCAAACATGGCGATTTTTCACACGCGCGTGCAAAACGCATTACAAATGTTTGCACTCGTGCGGAAAAATCACGCATATTCCCGCAACGCACCCACCTCTTATCCGGGCGTCAAACATGACGCCCGTGTGAAAGAGGCCATAGTGTTTCTTTGCACTACAAATTGTGTCACCAAAAAGAGCCCAAAGGGTTTAAATTCAGGGAATTGAATTGGTGGATAAATCAGCAAGAGGTGGAGATTATATAACTAAAATCAACAAAAGAGAAGTGAATTGGATGTATTGTCTGAACACTATCCAAACGAGAGGCCTTAATGTTGAATGTGATGTTAATTCTTGTATGGTCTGAGGTGAAAAATGACGATGTTTGTCTCAGGTCTGAACATCTACTGAGATGTCGTTGCGGTTTTTATATAACTCTGCAACCCTATGAATCGAATGAACAGAATAAATGTAAAAGGAAGGGTATTATATACCTTTGCGCAGGGCTGTTTGGGAAACAACGGTTATATATACTTTTAGTAAGTTTTATGGAGTATGCTTAGCATTTTATTTATCTATTTGTTTTATATGGGGAGTGAAGATTTGTATGGGGGTGGGGTTAGTTTGCTGATAAAGAACAGCAGTTTTCGGCTTTGCAATCAGAGCTCCTGAAAAAGCGTTGTGGCGAAACCCGGGTCGGGCTTCTGTGCAGGCTGAATTGAATGCTTGTTATATTTTTAATCTTGTGAGTATATTAAATGAATTTTGATAATCGCACACCTGAGGTGCTTCACTATCCTCCGCGTTCCTCTGGCTTATGAACAAACAGGGATCTATGAGAAAATCAAAGGATACCAGAGAAGGTGTTTTTTGAGGTCTATGAAGTTGCAGGGACACAAGTGGTATTGAATACGCACACTGTGAATGGAATCTTGTGAGTATAATATCTCCCTGCGGTTGTAAAACACGGTGGCAGTACTTCACCATATAGTGTTTCTACTTGTACTCTGTAGGCACTTGTAGATCCCGAGGAGGATTTTGCTACACCTTATGAATCTGGTGAAAATCCAGTTTTTCCTTTGAGTCCGAGGAGAGAAGTTTGTGAAAGAAAGAAAAATAAATATTCTTCTGGCAGCGTAGTCTCTTTTATTTGACTGTGGTAATTTTTCTACTGGCGGGCACAACTAAACTGCCACACCTTACCTCTTATTACCCTAAAAAAATAAGAATAACTGTATGGGTGTGTGGTAGGCGCTAGCCTGCGGTGCAGCACAACAGCTCACAATCTTACAAAGTTCTACAGTATTCCCCCTCCCATAACTGGTCTTGTAGCACATGCCTGAGTATTCCTCCTGAGCAGAACGTCACCCTGGCTTGAGTTTGTGGGAAGTTTATCAGCTCTCCAGTGTGAACAGTCCCTTTAAATGATGGAGTCCTTGCGATGAACAATAGCAACACTTGTGGCCTGACACAAACAGAGACTCTATCTAACTAACTACAGGCCTGGTCTCAGTCTCTATACGCCAACACTGTAATGAGGTGCGTGCACGATCTTACCGATCCCGGGTCTGCTCTGCATTCGCTGGTGACTCTGAACAGAACAAATGCCTCTCCAACAAGCATATGGTCCTGCAATGTATGTAGCTTTGCTCCTCAGCTCTCATCAGCGTTCCTGGAAGCAATCCTCGTTCCTCTGGACAGGATCAGGGTCTTGGACACAATCAGCTTCACTTTGCTGCAGCTCTGGACACTGTTGGGGTGCTCTCACACCTGGATGCCGTCGGATCCTCTGCAGACACAGTTCCTCAGTCTCAGCTCCCTCTAAGATGGCTGCTTCCTTTCTCTTCCTCTCCAGGCTCTGTGTAACGCCACCTCTCATGAATATGGAAATATATGCAGTCTGTAGCTGTGTTTAGGAAACAGCGGCATCTTGTGGCCAAACAGCAGAATGTCAGTCCAGATCATTTAATTTAATCTACACAAACAGTGTTCAGACAAGGAGAGCTGTTTTCCCATCTGTCAGGAGTTCGATTCCACAGATCAACTGTTTGAAGATGCCACAGGGCTCCGTTAAGTACTGCAGACTATTCGTAGGCCATTGATGTCACATTCCTGATCACATGACATAGGCACAGCACAGTCCCATTCAAGTGAATGACCTGCAATACCAAGCACAACCACTATCTGCAACCAGCAGATCGGCGGAGGTCCCAGGTGTCAGACCCCTGCAGTCTGATATTAATGACCTATCCTGAGAACAGGTTATCAATATCAGAATCTCGTAGAGCCCCTTTAAGCTGTCATGCGATGCAACAAATCTGTAGCCTCAGTCTGGTTGATACATGTAAGTTCGTTCAGATCTACATTTTGTAATGTTCCTCTGCTGGAACAGACTATGGGATTAAAAAAATGTAAATGTCAACCTGGCATAACCCAAGTGTTTGAGCACTTCTACATTTTTTTATTAGAAAACATTACTCTACATACAAGGTATTTTGCTGACATCTGCTGGTAAAATATGTTATTACAGCGTTGTTACAGATTTTGAAGATAAAAAGGAGAGGTCCAATGAGTAGTTAAGATTAGCGTTGACAGTGAAAATTTACACAAAGTTTTTTTCAGATTTTAATGAACAAAATGGCTTACAGATCTAAGCGGCATAGTTTGATTAGTGCAGTGCAGTGGTTAGTACTTTTGCCTTGCAGTGCTGGGGTTATGGGTTGAGCTCATCGGCATAGAGATTGTACATTCTCCTCTTGTTTGCATGGATTTTTTCCCACAATCCAAAAAAAACTCTATTGATAGGTTCATTTGGAATTAAGATTGTGAGCCTCAATTGGGACAGTGAACATTGACAATCGGTATACTGCGCTGTGGACTATGTTGGTGCTATTTAAATAAAAACATTACAGAAGCCCTCACAACTAAAAGAGCTGCCATTCTGTGAGTTATGCATTGCATATATTTACCTATTATATAAGTAATTAAAACTGCAACTTGTATTGTATTAAAGGCATATCTTTGGCAGTATTTTACAGCATTTCCATTTTGTAAGCCAAAGCCAGGAGTAGGTTCACAACATGGAAGAGGTACAAATCTTTCCATTATACATTTTATCTGCTTAAATTACAACACCAACTCTTTAGCCCCTTAAGAGCTGTGTCAATCTTCATTTTTTTTGTTTTATTCCCTGCATTTCCAGAGCCATAACAATTTTACTTTTCTATTCACATAGCTATATAACTATATAAAGGCTTTGTTTTTTTGGCAGGACAACTTGTACTTTCTAATGGAACTATTTAATATGATTCCATACAGTGTATTAAGAAAAAATTATTAATTGAGTGGAATTTGAAGAAAAAAAAAACACTCAATTCTGCCATTGTTCTACAAGTTTATTGCATTCACTAAACAGTACAAATGACACGTTACCTAGAAAGCGATACCAAATTTATGTTGTTTTTGTTATGTTTTAATTCTTTAACTGCTACAGGACCGCCTAACGGATGCGTTAGGCGGGCGGTCTCTCTCTCTTGGTCGACGCATCTGCGCGTCATCTGTTTTGGGGTGTATTTTTACATATACCCATGCTGAGTGAGAGAAATATCTCTGTAAATTGACAACTTTGTATAAATATTTTTAAAAAGTTGTCATTTACAGAGATATTTCTCACACACAGTATGGGTATATGTAAAAATAAACCCCAAAACACATTGCCCTACTTCTCCTGAGTACGGCGATACCACTGCCACTTTTTTGCAGCCTAGGTGCGCAAAGGGGCCTAAATTCCAAAGAGTACCTTTTAGGAGGGCATTTTTACGCATTTGGATTCCAGACTTCTTTCTCACGCTTTAGGGCCCCTAAAATGCCAGGGCAGTATAAATACCCCACATGTGACCCCATTTTGGAAAGAAGACACCCCAAGGTATTCCGTGAGGGATATGGTGAGTTCATGTAAGAAAAAATTTTTTGGCACAAGTTAGCGGAAATTGACTTTTATTTTTTTTCTTACAAAGTCTCATATTCCACTAACTTGTGACAAAAAATAAAATTTTACATGGAATACCTTGGGGTGTCTTCTTTCTAAAATGGGGTCACTTGTGGGGTATTTATACTGCACTGGCATTTTAGGCGCCCATAATGCGTGAGAAGAAGTCTGGAATCCAAATGCGTAAAAATGCCCTGTGAAATCCTAAAGGTACTCATTGGAATTTAGGCCCTTTGCATCTTGGCTGCAAAAAAGTGTCACTCATGTGGTATCGCCGTACTCAGGAGAAGTAGGGCAATGTGTTTTGGGGTGTATTTTTACATATACCCATGCTGGGTCAGAGAAATATCTCTGTAAATGACAACTTTTTAAAAAATTTTATACAAAGTTGACAAGAGATATTTCTCTGAGTACGGCGATACCACTTTTTTGCAGCCTAGGTGCGTAAAGGGGCGTAAAGTCCAACGAGTACCTTTAGGTTTTACAGGGATGCTCACAATTTAGCCCCGCCCAAAATGCCAGAACAGTAAACACACCCCACAAATGACCCCATTTCAGAAAGTAGACACCCCAAAGCGAACAAGATACAGTGCTAAGGCCCATTTTCATTACACCTTTCATTTTATGGGATAAAACATACCTCCCAACCATTCTGAATCCGGCGCAACAGTCTAGAGAGGGCAGTTTCATGTCCCACACTCTACTTTCTTTGTATCCTAAGGACCCAGAAGCAGTTGATTGCGATGGTGACGCAGGGAGCTGTTTGCTCCCTGCTTCACCATTCAACTGCAGGCGCTCTCCCCAGAAAGCATGATGTGGTAGCATCATCATGTCTACAGGACTGAATAACAGGGAGCTGAGGAATGATGATCATTCCCTGGTGAAAGAACAATAAAAAAGCCAGGTTCACAGCTCACCTTCTCAGTCAGCTCTCCCTGTGTAATGCAGCACTGAACGGAAACTCTGAGCCAACTCCCAGATGCAGCGAATTCAATAGTCCAATAGTTGCACAGGCAAAAGATCCAGGCATCAGTAGTTGTAAAATCAAGTAAGCTTTATTTCTCCCATAATTAAAATCCAGATCTTCCCATTGGTTACCGCTGATGCGTTTTGGCCTGTACCGTAGTTCTTAGGCCAAGTTCACACTTCAGTTATTTCATCAGTTATTTGCATCAGTTAGGCCTCATGCACACAAACGTATTTTGGGTCCGCGTCTGAGCCGCATATTTTGCGGCTCGGGCACGGACCCATTCATTTCAATGGGGCCACAAAAGATGCGGGCAGCACTCCGCAAAAAAAATATAGCATGTCCTATTCTTGTCCGTTTTGAGGACCAGAATAGGCATTTCTACAATGGGCTGCGTTCCGTTCCGCAAATTACGGAATGAGGAACAGCTTCTGTGTTTTGTGGATCCGCGGATTGCGGACCGCAAAACGGCTACAGTCGTGTGCATGAGGCCTTGTGAGCAAAAATCAGGTGCGGGTCAAAAACACAGAACAGGTGCATATCTTTCCAGTATACCTTATCTCTGAGTAGGCTTCACTACTGGTTTTGGCTCACAAAAAGGGCTCATGCACATGAACGTGCCGTGTTTTGTGGTCCGCAAATTGCGGATCGGGAAAACACAGATGCTGCCCGTGTGCCTTCCGCAATTTGCGGAATGAAACGGACGGCCCCTTATAGAAATGTCTATTCTTGTCTGCAAAATGGACAAAAACAGGACATGATCTATAATTTTTGTGGAGCCACGGAACGGAACAACGGATGCGGACAGCACACGCAGTGCTGTCTGCATATTTTGCGGCCCCATTGAAGTGAATGGGTCCGCATCCGAGCCGCAAAAAATGAGGAACCAAACCACGTTTGTGTGAATGCGCCCTAACTGATGGAAATAACTGACCAAATAACTGAAGTGTGACCTCGGCCTTAGGCCTCATGCACACAGCCATTGTGCGGCTGTTCCGTGCATTGGGGACCGCAACTTGAATGGGTCTGTGATCCGTCCACGCTGCAAAAAAAATAGAACAGGTTCTATTTTTTTGCTGTGCGGAGGCACTGACAGAAACACCATGGAAGCACTCCGTAGTGCTTCCATGGGGTTCTGTGCCTCCATTCTACACTGCAGCTCCGTACCTAAAAATGATACCAGTAAAAACTACAGGTTGTTCCACAAAAATCAAACCTCGACACAGCTCTGTAGAAAGAAAAACAAAAATGTATAGTGTTAGGCCCCTTTCACACGGGCGAGTTTTCCGCGCGGGTGCAATGCGTGAGGTGAACGCATTGCACCCGCACTGAATCCTGACCCATTCATTTCTATGGGGCTGTGCACATGAGCGGTGATTTTCACGCATCACTTCTGTGTTGCGTGAAAATCGCAGCATGCTCTATATTCTGCGTTTTTCACGCAGCACAGGCCCCATAGAAGTGAATGGGGCTGCGGGAAAATCGCAAGCATCCGCAAGCAAGTTTCTATGTTTCTATGAGTATTCTGGAGATTTTAAAGAGAGAAGACAGATCGCCAACTACGTGATCAAGTGGCTAAGGTAAGTTTTTAAGTTTTTTTATTTTTAACCCCTTAATCAACATTAGACAAAGCATTCTTTATTGAGAATGCTATTATTTTCCCTTATAACCATGTTATAAGGGAAAATAATAAAATCTCCAGAATACTCATAGAAACATAGAAACATAGAATGTGTCGGCAGATAAGAACCATTTGGCCCATCTAGTCTGCCCAATATACTGAATACTATGAATAGCCCCAGGCCCTATCTTATATGAAGGATGGCCTTATGCCTATCCCATGCATGCTTAAACTCCTTCACTGTATTTGCAGCTACCACTTATGCAGGAAGGCTATTCCATGTGTCCACTACTCTCTCAGTAAAGTAATTCTTCCTGATATTACTTTTAAACCTTTGCCCCTCTAATTTAAAACTATGTCCTCTTGTAGCAGTTTTTCTTCTTTTAAATATTCTCTCCTCTTTTACCGTGTTGATTCCCTTTATGTATTTAAAAGTTTCTATCATATCCCCTCTGTCTCTTCTTACTTCCAAGCCATACATGTTAAGGTCCTTTAACCTTTCCTGGTAAGTTTTGTCCTGTAATCCATGTAATAGTTTAGTACTCAACCCGAAACCGGACTTCAGTGATGAGTA
This sequence comes from Bufotes viridis, assembly GCA_033119425.1. Classification (NCBI taxonomy): domain Eukaryota; kingdom Metazoa; phylum Chordata; class Amphibia; order Anura; family Bufonidae; genus Bufotes; species Bufotes viridis. Next base: position 6,392 of record JAKVIS010003958.1, on the reverse strand, counting down.
CTGTGGTAAGGTGCAGGGTGCCGTCGTGGATGGCAGGTATGTGTCACCGAGGTTCATAGCCTCGGTGAGGTGAGAGCCGTTTTTGGTTGATGTCAGCAGCAGCTAGTGCTACTGACATAGTTTTAAATAGCATGGCTGCAAAGCCGATCCGGGCCGGCTCTTACCGGGAGCAGCTAAAGTGTAGGGTGGGTGGCTGCTCCCCACGACCCAGTCCTGGTTTTGGGCTGGGTTTAAAAACTCAGCCAGGACCAGCAGCTGGGGCTGTGATTGTCCTGGAGCTGCTAACAGTCCTGTGGAGTTCTATGACTTGGAGGAAAGAGCTCAGCAAGGTGGTGTTTTTCCCTGCAACTTGAAGGTGGAATCTCCTGCGGCGGGGCCGACTGCTAGGTGTGAACCCTCACCTAAACCTCCCAGGTGACTGAACCCTGTGTTGGCCTGTTTTGTTTGGCCACATTATTTCTGTTATGTGTGAATTATCACCAAGAGACTGTTTTTCATTTATGTTGTGCAAGTGTGAATAAAACACTGTTTATTGCACATGCTGGACTCCTTGTTTTGCCTCAGTACTGCACCCGCACCGCTATCTACCAGAGCGACTCCCCACATTTGGTGTCGGATGCGGGCATGCGCAGTGAGGCTGGCGTGAACGCCGAAAATTTTTGTTTCTGCTGGGCACGACTGGATGTCCTATATTAGGGCGGCAAAGTTGCAGCCTGTGATCCCTGACAAAATGGAGGCGGTTGTAAAAGCCCTTGTGGAGGCTAACCTGCAGCAGCGGGAGGCTAACAAGCAGCAGCAGGAGACTAATCAGCTGCTTTTACAACACGTGATGGCTTTGCAAACGGCTGGAGCGTCCCAACACGTCCATGATGCCCGGAAAGCGGTCCGTGCGGCGATCCCAAAGATGACCCCCTCGGACGACGTTGAGACCTATCTGGCGGTCTTTGAAAAGGTGGCCGTGAGGGAAAAGTTACCCCGTGACCAGTGGGCTGAAGTGGTCGCTCCGTTCCTGGCATCCGGACCCCAGCAGGTGTTCTCTGATTTGGCAGATGACCAGGCTGCTGATTACCCCACGGTGAAGGGGGAGATCCTGGCCAGAATGTGGGGAGTCGCTCTGGTAGATAGCGGTGCGGGTGCAGTACTGAGGCAAAACAAGGAGTCCAGCATGTGCAATAAACAGTGTTTTATTCACACTTGCACAACATAAATGAAAAACAGTCTCTTGGTGATAATTCACACATAACAGAAATAATGTGGCCAAACAAAACAGGCCAACACAGGGTTCAGTCACCTGGGAGGTTTAGGTGAGGGTTCACACCTAGCAGTCGGCCCAGCCGCAGGAGATTCCACCTTCAAGTTGCAGGGAAAAACACCACCTTGCTGAGCTCTTTCCTCCAGGTCATAGAACTCCACAGGACTGTTAGCAGCTCCAGGACAATCACAGCCCCAGCTGCTGGTCCTGGCTGAGTTTTTAAACACAGCCCAAAACCAGGACTGGGTCGTGGGGAGCAGCCACCCACCCTACACTTTAGCTGCTCCCGGTAAGAGCCGGCCCGGATCGGCTTTGCAGCCATGCTATTTAAAACTATGTCAGTAGCACTAGCTGCTGCTGACATCAACAAAAACAGCTCTTACCTCACCGAGGCTATGAACCTCGGTGACACATACCTGCCATCCACGACGGCACCCTGCACCTTACCACAGTACCAAACATGGCGATTTTTCCAACGCGCGTGTAAAACGCATTACAAAAGTTTGCACACTCGCGGAAAAATCGCGCATATTCCCGCAACGCACCCGCATTCAATCCGGACGTCAAACATGATGCCCGTGTGAAAGAGGCCTTAAAATGCAGTCATGCAAAAACATAAAAAAACAAAAAAACGGTTGTGTAAAAGTAGTGAAATTTAAAAAAAGATAGATATGTAAACCATCAGATGCTGTGGTCAATTGCCTAACCCCTTACTGACCTCCTCATTGGTCCTGATCTACAAGTATTGCGATAATTAGGGATGATCGAATTTCATATTTTGAAATTTGCGTTTGGGTTCGGGTTGTGGTATAATCTGAATTGCGTTATGGATTCTGTTACCACGGACCATAACGGAAAGCCTTTAGAGGCATTCCGTCTTAATAGAAGTCTATGGGCTACATAAATGAAAGGAGGAATATGATTGGTTGCTATGGGCAACTAAGCCAGTTCTACTGTACACCAGTTTGATAAATGACCCCAGTGTCTAGCAATTTTATACCAAGACCAGCATCTTTACAGATTTCTACAGGAAGGGCACTGCTTTGTGGCTAAAAAAAGGAGTCTCCCTGGGTAACATTTTGTCTCCCAACATGTGCGCCAGCAACACACAATAAACTGGTGGCAAAATTATGTAGGTAATTAGGCTGGAGTACAACTGCAAAAAAAGGGGGTCAGTCAGCACATTCCAATGTGCAGGTGCACGCTGCCATGGCTAGAAACATACAGGAAAAAAAGACAATGCAGCAGCACTCTGCAAACACAAATAAAGTACAATAATGCCATAGTAATATAGAACATTCTGGCACTAATGCTATGCTTATTTTGCAAATTTGAGATTCTTGGCAAATACATTTTGTACAAAATTAATTGGGCCCGTCTGCCAAACGACAAGGCGATCTCTATAAGACAGGAACCTAACACTAAATCCTACCTGTTATGTGCCATAATGGCCACCATAAAATTCAGGGAGTGCAGGTTCCACATGCATGCTGGGTCTACTCTGCTTTGTACCATTTTTGGTGCCATAACGGCCTCCATTAAATCCAGGGATATAATAGAGGCCGTTGGTATGTAAACCCTAAGTTATTGTCATTGTCATTCAGATTAGTGTCAGGTATCTGCTGTTTAAAACAGCTCTGTAGCAGTCGCCAACTTTAAAGGCCTGATTTTTACTAGGAATGAGCGAATTTCATATTTTGAAATTCGAGTTCAGGTTCAGGTTGTGGTATAATCTGAATTGCGTTATGGATTCCATTACCACGGACCATAACGCAATTCCATAACGGAATGCATTAACGGAATGCCTTTAGAGGCATTCCATTATTCATTCCGTCATAATAGAAGTCTATGGCCTGCATAGCGGAACCGTCAGATTTCCGTTATGCAGGAGAGGGCTCTAGCATAACGTAAACTGGAAGGATTCGTTATGCAAGCCATAGACTTCTATTATGACGTAATGAATAACGGAATGCCTCTAAAGGCTTTCCGTCATGGTCCGTGGTAACGGAATCCATAACGCAATTCAGATTATACCACAACTAGTGTTGAGCGAACAGTTCGAGCATAGTTCTGGTCCGTACCGAATTTTGGGGTGTTCGTGACACGGACCCGAACCCGAACTTTTTCGTAAAAGCTCGGGTTCGGGTTCGCCGTTCGGCATGTATTTTGGCGCATTTTGAAAGGCTGCAAAGCAGCCAATCAACATGCATCATACTACTTGCCCTAAGATGCCATCGCAGCCATGCCTACTATTGGCAAGGCTGTGATTGGCCAAGTGCAGCATGTGACTCAGCCTCTTTATAAGCTTGTGCGCACGTCGGGACGTGCTCACTCCCGATGTGAATAGAACAGGGATAGACGCAGCTGATGCTAGGGCGAGAATAGGCAGGGATAATTGAATAACTGGAAGCAAATTTCTCTCCTCCACCTGTGATTCATCTGAACAACTGCAGCTGAGCTGCTTTTTTGATAGGGATTGGCTATTTTTAGAGTGGCCAGAGTGATTTTTCCATCCACATGTACCTGGGCTGACCGCCGGCCGCCATTTTGCGACTTGTAGTGCTGCAGCAGAAGCTGCCACAGTGTGCATTCAAAGCTCCAAACAAGTCAGACATCTACACCTGGGATTCAGACCAATAGCGATTTAGCAGCACAGTCCAAGGCTATTTTTTTAAAGGTTGTGCAGACCATTTTGTGGCACATGTTACTGGGCTGATAGGCGGCGGCCATCTTGGGACTAGTGCTGCAGCACAATCTCTCCCAACGTCCATTAATCACTTGTAATAGTGGTCTGTGCCATAGAAATCCTACATCAGGGACTTGGGTGTGCTTGTGTCACCCCTACTAATACCAGTCCACCTGTAATCCATACAGTGAAAAGCCATAAAGTATTCCAGTGAGGGAATTTTTTTATTTAAAAAGGCCAAGTTAGTTTATCTGGCGTTCAATATACTAGATACAGTTAGGCCTGCGTTTCATACATCTGGAATTAGCAAACTAATCTCCCAGGTTGGGAAAATATATATTTATTTACCCATACTAGAATCTGTCAAAGAAAGCGGTACTCACATATAACAGTCATTCCATCTGTAATCCATACAGTCAAAAGACTGAAAGTATTCCAGTGAGGGAATTTTTTTATTTAAAAAGGCCAAGTTAGTTTATCTGGCGTTCAATATACTAGATACAGTTAGGCCTGCGTTTCATACATCTGGAATTAGCAAACTAATCTCCCAGGTTGGGAAAATATATATGTACCCATACTAGAATCTGTCAAAGAAAGCGGTACTCACATATAACAGTCATTCCATCTGTAATCCATACAGTCAAAAGACTGAAAGTATTCCAGTGAGGGAATTTTTTTATTTAAAAAGGCCAAGTTAGTTTATCTGGCGTTCAATATACTAGATACAGTTAGGCCTGCGTTTCATACATCTGGAATTAGCAAACTAATCTCCCAGGTTGGGAAAATATATATTTGTTTACCCATACTAGAATCTGTCAAAGAAAGCGGTACTCACATATAACAGTCATTCCATCTGTAATCCATACAGTCAAAAGACTGAAAGTATTCCAGTGAGGGAATTTTTTTATTTAAAAAGGCCAAGTTAGTTTATCTGGCGTTCAATATACTAGATACAGTTAGGCCTGCGTTTCATACATCTGGAATTAGCAAACTAATCTCCCAGGTTGGGAAAATATATATGTACCCATACTAGAATCTGTCAAAGAAAGCGGTACTCACATATAACAGTCATTCCATCTGTAATCCATACAGTCAAAAGACTGAAAGTATTCCAGTGAGGAATTTTTTTATTTAAAAAGGCCAAGTTAGTTTATCTGGCGTTCAATATACTAGATACAGTTGGGCCTGCGTTTCATACATCTGGAATTAGCAAACTAATCTCCCAGGTTGGGAAAATATATATGTACCCATACTAGAATCTGTCAAAGAAAGCGGTACTCACATGTAACAGTCATTCCATCTGTAATCCATACAGTCAAAAGACTGAAAGTATTCCAGTGAGGGAATTTTTTATTTAAAAAGGCCAAGTTAGTTTATCTGGCGTTCAATATACTAGATACAGTTAGGCCTGCGTTTCATACATCTGGAATTAGCAAACTAATCTCCCAGGTTGGGAAAATATATATGTACCCATACTAGAATCTGTCAAAGAAAGCGGTACTCACATGTAACAGTCATTCCATCTGTAATCCATACAGTCAAAAGACTGAAAGTATTCCAGTGAGGGAATTTTTTTATTTAAAAAAGGCCAAGTTAGTTTATCTGGCGTTCAATATACTAGATACAGTTAGGCCTGCGTTTCATACATCTGGAATTAGCAAACTAATCTCCCAGGTTGGGAAAATATATATGTACCCATACTAGAATCTGTCAAAGAAAGCGGTACTCACATATAACAGTCATTCCATCTGTAATCCATACAGTCAAAAGACTGAAAGTATTCCAGTGAGGAATTTTTTTATTTAACCGCTTGAAGACCACAGGTTTATACCCCCTAGTGACCAGGCCCTTTTTACAAATCCGCACTACACTACTTTCACCGTTTATTGCTCCGTCATGCAACTTACCACCCAAATGAATTTTACCTCCTTTTCTTCTCACTAATAGAGCTTTCATTTGGTGGTATTTCATTGTTGCTGACATTTTTACTTTTTTGCTATTAATAAAAATTTAACGACATTTTTGCAAAAATGACATTTTCACTTTCTGTTGTAATTTTTTTTTAAAAACTACATTTCTATATAAATTTTCTCTAAATGTATTGTTCTACATGTCTTTGATAAAAAAAAGTCCAATAAGTGTATATTTATTGGTTTGGGTAAAAGTTATAGCGTTTACAAACTATGGTGCAAAAAGTGAATTTCGGCATTTTGAAGCAGCTCTGACTTTCTGAGCACCTGTCATGTTTCTTCAGGAGCTAGAATGTCAGGAAAGTATAAATACCCCCAAATGACACCATTTTAGAAAGAAGACACCCCAAAGTATTTGCAGGGGGCATGGTGAGTTCATGTATCATTTCATTTTTTTCACAAGTTAGCGGAAAATGACACTTTCTGAGGAAAAAAATAATAATAAAGTTTCCATTTCTGCTAACTTCTGGCAAAAAAAATAAAA
>JAKVIS010003957.1:0-15226 GCA_033119425.1 Bufotes viridis | reverse complement strand
TGTGTTTGAGTAGTCTCCGAGGCATTGCTCCCGGTTAGCCAGAATCTTACTCCACACTGATGAGGGGCAACACCCTGAAACAGCTGTCTGTGGATGGATACCTAGCTTAGGTTTTCCTGTCACATCCTTAAAGCTTGTAAAAAAGTGGGATCTTGACATAGGGGCCACTTAATATGGTGGATTTGGTGATCTCTGTAATGGAGACACCCCTTTGCTTGGTTTTCCTTCCTTTGAGGGATATCTGGCTTTCATTGTGTTGTAGACCCATAACTGGGGCTCCACATTTGTTTTGCATATTCCTGTTTCCCAGGAACTTTGCACTTCGGATTGCTGTGTTGAGACTCTTAAGTGAGGCTCCGCTGTGTTTTTGTAGCTGGTCTCCCTGAGATCAGCTATTGTTGTGTTTGAGTAGTCTCCGAGGCATTGCTCCCGGTTAGCCAGAATCCTACTCCACACTGATGAGGGCAACACCCTGAAACAGCTGTCTGTGGATGGATACCTAGCTTAGGTTTTCCCTGTCACATCCTTAAAGCTTGTAAAAAGTGGGATCTTGACATAGGGGCCACTTAATATGGTGGATTTGGTGATCTCTGTAATGGAGACACCCCTTTGCTTGGTTTTCCTTCCTTTGAGGGATATCTGGCTTTCATTGTGTTGTAGACCCATAACTGGGGCTCCACATTTGTTTTGCATATTCCTGTTTCCCAGGGAACTTTGCACTTCGGATTGCTGTGTTGAGACTCTTAAGTGAGGCTCCGCGGTGTTTTTGTAGCTGGTCTCCCTGAGGTCAGCTATTGTTGTGTTTGAGTAGTCTCCGAGGCATTGCTCCCGGTTAGCCAGAATCCTACTCCACACTGATGAGGGGCAACACCCTGAAACAGCTGTCTGTGGATGGATACCTAGCTTAGGTTTTCCCTGTCACATCCTTAAAGCTTGTAAAAAGTCGGATCTTGACATAGGGGCCACTTAATATGGTGGATTTGGTGATCTCTGTAATGGAGACACCCCTTTGCTTGGTTTTCCTTCCTTTGAGGGATATCTGGCTTTCATTGTGTTGTAGACCCATAACTGGGGCTCCACATTTGTTTTGCATATTCCTGTTTCCCAGGGAACTTTGCACTTCGGATTGCTGTGTTGAGACTCTTAAGTGAGGCTCCGCAGTGTTTTTTGTAGCTGGTCTCCCTGAGGTCAGCTATTGTTGTGTTTGAGTAGTCTCCGAGGCATTGCTCCCGGTTAGCCAGAATCCTACTCCACACTGATGAGGGGCAACACCCTGAAACAGCTGTCTGTGGATGGATACCTAGCTTAGGTTTTCCCTGTCACATCCTTAAAGCTTGTAAAAAGTGGGATCTTGACATAGGGGCCACTTAATATGGTGGATTTGGTGATCTCTGTAATGGAGACACCCCTTGCTTGGTTTTCCTTCCTTTGAGGGATATCTGGCTTTCATTGTGTTGTAGACCCATAACTGGGGCTCCACATTTGTTTTGCATATTCCTGTTTCCCAGGGAACTTTGCACTTCGGATTGCTGTGTTGAGACTCTTAAGTGAGGCTCCGCTGTGTTTTTGTAGCTGGTCTCCCTGAGGTCAGCTATTGTTGTGTTTGAGTAGTCTCCGAGGCATTGCTCCCAGTTAGCCAGAATCCTACTCCACACTGATGAGGGGCAACACCCTGAAACAGCTGTCTGTGGATGGATACCTAGCTTAGGTTTTCCCTGTCACATCCTTAAAGCTTGTAAAAAGTGGATCTTGACATAGGGGCCACTTAATATGGTGGATTTGGTGATCTCTGTAATGGAGACACCCCTTTGCTTGGTTTTCCTTCCTTTGAGGGATATCTGGCTTTCATTGTGTTGTAGACCCATAACTGGGGCTCCACATTTGTTTTGCATATTCCTGTTTCCCAGGGAACTTTGCACTCGGATTGCTGTGTTGAGACTCTTAAGTGAGGCTCCGCGGTGTTTTTTGTAGCTGGTCTCCTGAGGTCAGCTATTGTTGTGTTTGAGTAGTCTCCGAGGCATTGCTCCCGGTTAGCCAGAATCCTACTCCACACTGATGAGGGGCAACACCCTGAAACAGCTGTCTGTGGATGGATACCTAGCTTAGGTTTTCCTGTCACATCCTTAAAGCTTGTAAAAAGTGGGATCTTGACATAGGGGCCACTTAATATGGTGGATTTGGTGATCTCTGTAATGGAGACACCCCTTTGCTTGGTTTTCCTTCCTTTGAGGGATATCTGGCTTTCATTGTGTTGTAGACCCATAACTGGGGCTCCACATTTGTTTTGCATATTCCTGTTTCCCAGGGAACTTTGCACTTCGGATTGCTGTGTTGAGACTCTTAAGTGAGGCTCCGCGGTGTTTTTGTAGCTGGTCTCCCTGAGGTCAGCTATTGTTGTGTTTGAGTAGTCTCCGAGGCATTGCTCCCGGTTAGCCAGAATCCTACTCCACACTGATGAGGGCAACACCCTGAAACAGCTGTCTGTGGATGGATACCTAGCTTAGGTTTTCCTGTCACATCCTTAAAGCTTGTAAAAAGTGGGATCTTGACATAGGGGCCACTTAATATGGTGGATTTGGTGATCTCTGTAATGGAGACACCCCTTTGCTTGGTTTTCCTTCCTTTGAGGGATATCTGGCTTTCATTGTGTTGTAGACCCATAACTGGGGCTCCACATTTGTTTTGCATATTCCTGTTTCCCAGGGAACTTTGCACTTCGGATTGCTGTGTTGAGACTCTTAAGTGAGGCTCCGCAGTGTTTTTGTAGCTGGTCTCCCTGAGGTCAGCTATTGTTGTGTTTGAGTAGTCTCCGAGGCATTGCTCCCGGTTAGCCAGAATCCTACTCCACACTGATGAGGGCAACACCCTGAAACAGCTGTCTGTGGATGGATACCTAGCTTAGGTTTTCGCTGTCACATCCTTAAAGCTTGTAAAAAGTGGGATCTTGACATAGGGGCCACTTAATATGGTGGATTTGGTGATCTCTGTAATGGAGACACCCCTTTGCTTGGTTTTCTTAACTTTGAGGGATATTTGGCTTTCATTGTGTTGTAGACCCATAACTGGGGCTCCACATTTGTTTTGCATATTCCTGTTTCCCAGGGAACTTTGCACTTCGGATTGCTGTCGGATTGCTGTGTTGAGACTCTTAAGTGAAACTCCGCAGTGTTTTTTGTAGCTGGTCTCCCTGAGGTCCTCTATTGTTGTGTTTGAGTAGTCTCCGAGGCATTGCTCCCGGATAGCCAGAATCCTACTCCACACTGATGAGGGGCAACACCCTGAAACAGCTGTCTGTGGATGGATACCTAGCTTAGGTTTTCCCTGTCACATCCTTAAAGCTTGTAAAAAAGTGGGTTCTTGACATAGGGGCCACTTAATATGGTGGATTTGGTGATCTCTGTAATGGAGACACCCCTTTGCTTGGTTTTCTTTCCTTTGAGGGATATTTGGCTTTCATTGTGTTGTAGACCCATAACTGGGGCTCCACATTTGTTTTGCATATTCCTGTTTCCCAGGGAACTTTGCACTTCGGATTGCTGTGTTGAGACTCTTAAGTGTGGCTCCGCAGTGTTTTTTGTAGCTGGTCTCCCTGAGGTCAGCTATTGTTGTGTTTGAGTAGTCTCCGAGGCATTGCTCCCGGTTAGCCAAAATCCTACTCCACACTGATGAGGGGCAACACCCTTAAACAGCTGTCTGTGGATGGATACCTAGCTTAGGTTTTCCCTGTCACATCCTTAAAGCTTGTAAAAAAGTGGGATCTTGACATAGGGGCCACTTAAAATGGTGGATTTGGTGATCTCTGTAATGGAGACACCCCTTTGCTTGGTTTTCCTTCCTTTGAGGGATATCTGGCTTTCATTGTGTTGTAGACCCATAACTGGGGTTCGACATTTGTTTTGCATATTCCTGTTTCCCAGGGAACTTTGCACTTCGGATTGCTGTGTCGAGACTCTTAAGTGAGGCTCCGCGGTGTTTTTTGTAGCTGGTCTCCCTGAGATCAGCTATTGTCGTGTTTGAGTAGTCTACGAGGCATTGCTCCCGGTTAGCCAGAATCCTACTCCACACTGATGAGGGGCAACACCCTGAAACAGCTGTCTGTGGATGGATACCTAGCTTAGGTTTTCACTGTCACATCCTTAAAGCTTGTAAAGAAAAGTTGGATCTTGACATAGGGGCCACTTAATATGGTGGATTTGGTGATCTCTGTAATGGAGACACCCCTTTACTTGGTTTTCCTTTCTTTGAGGGATATCTGGCTTTCATTGTGTTGTAGACCCATATCTGGGGATCCACATTTGTTTTGCATATTCCTGTTTCCCAGGGAACTTTGCACTTCAGATTGCTGTGTTGAGACTCTTAAGTGAGGCTCCGCGGTGTTTTTGTAGCTGGTCTCCCTGAGATCAGCTATTGTTGTGTTTGAGTAGTCTCCGAGGCATTGCTCCCGGTTAGCCAGAATCCTACTCCACACTGATGAGGGGCAACACCCTGAAACAGCTGTCTGTGGATGGATACCTAGCTTAGGTTTTCCCTGTCACATCCTTAAAGTTTGTAAAGAAAAGTTGGATCTTGACATAGGGTCCACTTAATATGGTGGATTTGGTGATCTCTGTAATGGAGACACACCTTTGCTTGGTTTTCCTTCCTTTGAGGGATATCTGGCTTTCATTGTGTTGTAGACCCATAACTGGGGCTCCACATTTGTTTTGCATATTCCTGTTTCCCAGGGAACTTTGCACTTCGGATTGCTGTGTTGAGACTCTTAAGTGAGGCTCCGCGGTGTTTTTTGTAGCTGGTCTCCCTGAGGTCAGCTATTGTTGTGTTTGAGTAGTCTCCGAGGCATTGCTCCCGGTTAGCCAGAATCCTACTCCACACTGATGAGGGGCAACACCCTGAAACAGCTGTCTGTGGATGTATACATAGCTTAGGTTTTCCCTGTCACATCCTTAAAGCTTGTAAAAAAGTGGGATCTTGACATAGGGGCCACTTAATATGGTGGATTTGGTGATCTCTGTAATGGAGACACCCCTTTGCTTGGTTTTCTTTCCTTTGAGGGATATTTGGCTTTCATTGTGTTGTAGACCCATAACTGGGGCTCCACATTTATTTTGCATATTCCTGTTTCCCAGGGAACTTTGCACTTCGGATTGCTGTGTTGAGACTCTTAAGTGAGGCTCCGCTGTGTTTTTTGTAGCTGGTCTCCCTGAGATCAGCTATTGTTGTGTTTAATGGTCAATTATTTTTTATTGGCAAAGATAGAAAAAGTACAATACATAAGCGTATTCTGCCAAAAATTTTACATCGTGTTGTTCAAACGCAAGAGATAAAAAATAAAGCAATAGGGCATGGGAAGGGAAAGGGTGGGGTCAGGGGGGAGGGGAGAAAAGGAAAGAAAACATCATGACAAATAACAAATAACAGTGCCTGAGCAAAGGCTAATTTTCTATTCAAAAGTCAGCTTGGTATTTTTCTTGTCAAATATAAAGTGTCTGAGGATTTCAAGAGAACTAGGACAACACAAAATTCAGGAAAGGTCTACGTCGGACCTAGAGCGTTTTGCTTATCTATACAGCTTGGCCAGTTAGTCTTGTATAAGAGACCATCGGGCCCAATTCGATTCAAAAATTTGGGTGCGAAGGTCTTTACCAGACATCATTTTTCGTATATATATGTAGTGGCTACAGAGTCAAGCACTCCCTTAATCGTAGGGATCACTATACTTTTCCAGTTAGTAGCCAGTAGAAGTTTCGTAGCTATGAAGAGGTGTATACTGATAATTCTAGCCTCCCGAGGCAGTTTGTTAACATCAAGAAGCAGGAGTGCTAAGGCCGGATCTGGAGCTATATGTCTATTAGCCAATATCGACACTTGTCTAAATACTTGAGACCACAGAGGCTTTACTAGAGAGCAGTCCCAAAGTAAATGGAACAAAGTACCTCTGCCTCCGCAATTCCTCCAGCAAAGCGGAGAGGAGCCAGGGTATATTGAACTAAGTCTAATGGGTGTAAGGTACCATCTTAGCACTGTTTTCATATAAGTCTCCAAATGTGTAGAGCAACGCAATGTGGATGAGGCAATTCCCATGGCTGTAGTCCACTGGGCAAGTGAATATGACTGGCATAGTTCCTTTTCCCAGGTAAGAAAAGGGGTCGATTTAACAAAGGAGGACTTACAGCCTAGTAGAGAGTAAATCGGTTTGATGCCCGAAGATGTAGCGTTCGGCAGGTCCCAATTTTTCAGAATCTGAAGGGCTCCAATCCCCATTGTCAGGGGAATTCAGACAAGATATGTTTGACCCTCAAATATGTGAAGATTTCTTTAGGGGGTATATCATAGGACTGCTGTAGACTTGTGAATGTTTTAAGAGTAGACTTCTGTATTATGTCTCCTACCCGCTTGACTCCAATCTCCACCCAGGAAGACAAATTTAAATCTGGGGACAGTAATGACAAACATTCCAGGGGGCTAAATGAGCGAAGGAAACTGGGTCTTGTGCTGATCTGGCAAGAAAAGTCCTCCAAATGTCTATGGATGTGGAAATTAGGAACGGGAGGTGAGAGTGAGTGAGGTTTTTGTTCACAGATGCTAATAAAAGCGATCTAAGATTTTTGGAGGGAGCTAAAGAGTTTTCTATGTGGATCCAGTGAGTATTCGGGTCACCTATCCACCAATCTTTCAATTGGTTTATCCTAGAGGCTAGATAATAATCAAAAATATTAGGTAAACCCAGGCCCCCTTCCGTTTAAGTCTATTTAGCAGGGATCTTGCAATTCTTGGGGTTTTTTCTGCCATATAAAGTGAGTGAGTAAGCGGTTGCTAGTTCGGAAAAAGGATTTAGGAAGAGGTATGGGGATAGTGCGAAACAGGTAAAGCATTTTTGGGAGAACATGCTGTTGGAATGCTGCAATTCTACCTAACCATGATAATTCTGTCTTCGCTATATCAGTAAAATCAGATTGAAGAATAGAAAGAAGATGTGGGAAATTGGCCTTGTATAAATCACGTACTCTGGTGCTAAGATTAATGCCCAGATACTGTACCATCTCCGGTTGCCAATCTAAGGCAAATTTATTTTGGAGTACCATAGCCTCAGGAGAGGGAAGGCCGAGGGAAAGGACCTGGGACTTGGACTCGTTGAGTTTATAGAAAGAAAGGTTTCCAAATCTATGAATTATGTCCATTACTGCGGGTAGCGATCTAGAAGGGTTAGTTAAAGTTAAAATTATGTCATCTGCATATAACGATAGGGAATGTTGTCTGCCGCCAATCGTTATACCAGAAACTTCTGATGACGTGCGGATAGCTTGGGCAAGGGGTTCTATAGAGAGGATAAAGATGAGAGGGGAAAGAGGGCATCCCTGCCTCGTGCCGTTGGATAGATCAAAGGAATCAGACATCGTGCCGTTTGCCAATACTCGAGCCGACGGATTTTTATATAGAGCCAATATAGCTGCTATAATATCACAAGGAAAACCCATCTTATAGAGCACCGAGAAGACAAACGACCAATTAACCCGGTCGAATGCCTTCTCGGCGTCCAGGGTGACAAATAAGGCCGGAGTGGAAGTCCGATGGACATAGTCCAATAGGTTGATCACTCTCCTAGAATTATCTGTGATCTGCCTCCCTTTCACGAAACCCACCTGATCAGGATGGATCAGTGAGGGAATAACAGAGGCCAGTCTGTTGGCAATCAATTTTGCATATATTTTAGTATCTACGTTTAAGAGTGAAATAGGTCTAAAATTTTGGGGAGAGGTGGGTTCTTTGCCAGGTTTAGGCAGCGTCACGATAACGGCCTCCAACATTTCTTTTGGCATAGCGCCCTCTGCAGCGACACGAGACAGGGAGGCATGAAGGAAAGGAAGTAAACTGGGAGCATACAATTTGTAATAAAGATTAGACAGTCCATCAGGACCCGGGCTCTTCTGAGCAGGAAGCTGGCGTAAAATAATGGAAACTTCCTCCTGGGTGAATGGAGTCGATAGCATGGATTTCTGAGAGTCCTCCAAAGTAGGCAGAGCTAAAGATGTCAGAAAATTATCAATATCTCGCTGGGAGGGGCAAACTGTGTGGGGGACTGCAGCTAAATTATATAGTTTGGAGTAGTATTCTACAAATCTGTTAGCTATAGACTTAGGATCATATATCTTGTGGGAGTTGTTTGATGACCACAGAAATGCTATCCTTGATTTTGCGGCTTTCGCTTTTATTCTCCTGGCTAGTAGGGTTCCTGCTTTATTTGCTTGGGAGTAATATAATGCCTTCACCTTTTTAAAGAGCGCTCATAACTGTGGAGTAAGCACTCTCGCAGCTGGAGCCTAAGTCTTCTCAGGGATTCCGAAAGGGTTGTATTAGGCGAAGATTTATTTCTAGCCTCCATTTGTGAGATTTTAATAATAAGGTCCGCCTGACATTTTTCCCTGTTCTTCTTGTCTATATGTCCCAGTTTGATTAGAATACCCCGTATGTACGCTTTGTGGGCTAGCCATACGGTAGTGGGGTTACTTACTGAATCTGCGTTAATAGTGAAAAACTCCTCTAGTTCTTTCATAATCATCGGTTTATATTTGGAGTGAGACAAGATGTATTCATTTGCCCTCCATAGTTGGTTGGTAGAAGGGGGAAAAGCTTCTGTGATATCCACAGTAACTGGCGCATGGTCCGTCCATGTGATTTGGCCAATAGCAGAACCATGCACTAAATCAATAGATCGTTTGTCTACTAGGATTATATCGATGCGGGAGTAAGAATTATGTGACGGGGAGAAATAGGTATAATCTTTTCCCTCTGCATGGTGGAGACGCCATATGTCATAAAGGGAGTGTTGGTTAAACAGAGGACTAAGACCAGATTTTTTGCTCCTATTGGGGGTAGTAGAATCCATGGAGGGGTCAGGGATGCAATTGAAATCACCGCAAATTAGGACATTACCCTGTCGAGAAGCATTAACTTTATGCAGAAGCCTATTTATAAAACGATAGGGTTTCTTGTTAGGGGCATATAAGCCCACAATCGTATATAGTATATTGTTCAAATGGCAGGTATGAATAATATATCTCCCATACGGGTCACATAGTGTGGAAATTGCTGAGTGGGCAACCGTATTCCTAATTGCTATAAGGACTCCCCTACGTTTACTAGCATCATGTGCCTGGAATACCACTGGGAAGGCAGGATGTGAAATCCTGTGTGCATCCTTTTTATAATGTGTGTCTCTTGTGCGCAGAAAATGTCGCACTTAAGGGCTAGTGCCTCCTTCCACAACATGCGCCGCTTAAATGGGCTATTTAAGCCCCTAACGTTCAAGGAGCCTATCTTAAGTACCATGATAATAGCAGTTTAGGTGCGGAAATGGTTGCGGCCCATGATACAGAAGGAGGCAGCCCTCGTCTCCTCCACATGCGTCAGACGAAACCCTAGCTGACATAAACGCAATCAGGCTAACAAAATGCATAACTAGTAGCGTATAACAGAACATAAACAGTAGGTAATGAACTAGGATTGCCCCTGAAAAAGGGCTAAAGCTATACAGAACGTGAGGCAACTCCAGTAGCCTCATGGCATCAGTGGGGTACAATATTGTCCACCAACACAGAGTTGAGCAGATTAATACTCATCCACTCCTGTAGATTCCAAAGAACATCAGAATATTAAAGTCCTTCAGCGATTCTTCTTCTTTCGCCTGCTTTCCACCAGCTTCCATTCTTCCTCCAAGACTGTACTGGCACGGGAAGGGTGTGTAGAATCTAAGTCCACTTGAATGTTCCATGAAGCCAGTACTTTTCTCCCTTCCTCCACGGAGCCAATCACCACTAAGTCGTCATTCTTGCGGACTAGCAGTTTGACCGGGAATCCCCAGCGGTATGCGATAGAATTAGCCCGGAGGGCGGTTGTAATGGGCAATAACTGTCGCCGCATCTGTAGAGTCGCAGCCGATAGGTCCGCATATAGTTGGACTGCTTGGTAAGGGGCAGGAAACCATCACTTTTTCTCGCATTAGCAAGGACACTCTCTTTGATATGAAAAAAGTGGATGCGTGCCAGGACGTCACGTGGGGCATCCGCTGGTAGGTGTTTTGGTTTTGCGATCCTATGTGCCCTATCGATAATCAAGTCACTTGCAGTGCATGATGGCACCAGTATTTTAATCAAGCCTTTAATATATTCCGGCAGATCCGCAGAAGTAATAGACTCAGGAACACCACGCAGCTTTAGATTGTTCCTGCGGGATCTGTCCTCTAGGTCTGCGATTTTTGCTTTGAGACAAGTGATTTCTTCCACCATGGAGTCGTGTTTGTCCACAAGATTATTATGTGCTGATGCGAACTCCCCATTTTCTCCTCCACATGACTTGTTCTGTTACCCAAGTCTACCACCGTCGCTTGCAAGGGTGTTAATAGACCAGAAATATGAGTTGACATGGAGTTGTTAAACGCCATTAGCATTTGTTTTAATAAGTTGCTGGAAGCAGGTGAATCGTTCGTAGGGAACGCAAGCAGTGCTCCATCAGGAGAGACCAACTCTCCCAGAGTGTCCAAGGAGCCCGTTCCACCCCTAGTGGGGTTAGGAGTCCTGGAGCTTAGGTCTCCGTTTCTCCGGACTGGTGCTCGGAGATTCCTCGCGCCGCAGGCCCCTTCGTCTGCGGGGAGTCCTCGTGCGACAGCGGCCCACTAACCTGTGTGGCATGGTGAGGAGAATGTTGAGGTGGGGAGTCTGCCGACGATCCGGAGTGCCTCCTCGGTGGGGTTGTCACATCCACCGTCTGGGACAGAGGTGAGGCGGAGTTGCGGGAGGCTCCGGGAGATGAAGCAGTGGAGGAGGCTTCTTTTCCGGCGCCATCTTGATTTTTCTCCTTGCCGAAGAAAAACTCCAATTTGCCCTGCGCCTTGTGCGCTCTCTTGCCCCTGGTCATCATGGGGATCAGACTTGGTTGTCAGGCTGGGCAGGCAATGCTCAGGAGAGTGCTGCTGAAGGGCTAGAGCCGCCGACGTAGCTGTACAGGAGCGGGAGCTCAGAATCAAGCTTCCATCTTCCTCGGCTGCTTGGCCACGCCCCCCCCTATTGTTGTGTTTGAGTAGTCTCCGAGGCATTGCTCCCGGTTAGCCAGAATCCTACTCCACACTGATGAGGGGCAACACCCTGAAACAGCTGTCTGTGGATGGATACCTAGCTTAGGTTTTCCCTGTCACATCCTTAAAGCTTGTAAAAAAGTGGGATCTTGACATAGGGGCCACTTAAAATGGTGGATTTGGTGATCTCTGTAATGGAGACACCCCTTTGCTTGGTTTTCCTTCCTTTGAGGGATATCTGGCTTTCATTGTGTTGTAGACCCATAACTGGGGCTCCACATTTGTTTTGCATATTCCTGTTTCCCAGGGAACTTTGCACTTCGGATTGCTGTGTTGAGACTCTTAAGTGAGGCTCCGCGGTGTTTTTGTAGCTGGTCTCCCTGAGATCAGCTATTGTTGTGTTTGAGTAGTCTCCGAGGCATTGCTCCCGGTTAGCCAGAATCCTACTCCACACTGATGAGGGGCAACACCCTGAAACAGCTGTCTGTGGATGGATACCTAGCTTAGGTTTTCCCTGTCACATCCTTAAAGCTTGTAAAAAGTGGGATCTTGACATAGGGGCCACTTAATATGGTGGATTTGGTGATCTCTGTAATGGAGACACCCCTTTGCTTGGTTTTCCTTCCTTTGAGGGATATTTGGCTTTCATTGTGTTGTAGACCCATAACTGGGGCTCCACATTTGTTTTGCATATTCCTGTTTCCCAGGGAACTTTGCACTTCGGATTGCTGTGTTGAGACTCTTAAGTGAGGCTCCGCGGTGTTTTTTGTAGCTGGTCTCCCTGAGGTCAGCTATTGTTGTGTTTGAGTAGTCTCCGAGGCATTGCTCCCGGTTAGCCAGAATCCTACTCCACACTGATGAGGGGCAACACCCTGAAACAGCTGTCTGTGGATGGATACCTAGCTTAGGTTTTCCCTGTCACATCCTTAAAGCTTGTAAAAAAGTGGGATCTTGACATAGGGGCCACTTAATATGGTGGATTTGGAGATCTCTGTTATGGAGACACCCCTTTGCTTGGTTTTCCTTCCTTTGAGGGATATCTGGCTTTCATTGTGTTGTAGACCCATGAATGGGGCTCCACATTTGTGTTGCATATTCCTGTTTCCCAGGGAACTTTGCACTTCGGATTGCTGTGTTGAGACTCTTAAGTGAGGCTCCGCGGTGTTTTTGTAGCTGGTCTCCCTGAGGTCAGCTATTGTTGTGTTTGAGTAGTCTCCGAGGCATTGCTTCCGGTTAGCCAGAATCCTACTCCACACTGATGAGTGGCAACACCCTGAAACAGCTGTCTGTGGATGGATACCTAGCTTAGGTTTTCCCTGTCACATCCTTAAAGCTTGTAAAAAAGTGGGATCTTGACATAGGGGCCACTTAAAATGGTGGATTTGGTGATCTCTGTAATGGAGACACCCCTTTGCTTGGTTTTCCTTCCTTTGAGGGATATCTGGCTTTCATTGTGTTGTAGACCCATAACTGGGGCTCCACATTTGTTTTGCATATTCCTGTTTCCCAGGGAACTTTGCACTTCGGATTGCTGTGTTGAGACTCTTAAGTGAGGCTCCGCTGTGTTTTTTGTAGCTGGTCTCCCTGAGATCAGCTATTGTTGTGTTTGAGTAGTCTCCGAGGCATTGCTCCCGGTTAGCCAGAATCCTACTCCACACTGATGAGGGGCAACACCCTGAAACAGCTGTCTGTGGATGGATACCTAGCTTAGGTTTTCCCTGTCACATCCTTAAAGCTTGTAAAAAAGTGGGATCTTGACATAGGGGCCACTTAAAATGGTGGATTTGGTGATCTCTGTAATGGAGACACCTCTTTGCTTGGTTTTCCTTCCTTTGAGGGATATCTGGCTTTCATTGTGTTGTAGACCCATAACTGGGGCTCCACATTTGTTTTGCATATTCCTGTTTCCCAGGGAACTTTGCACTTCGGATTGCTGTGTTGAGACTCTTAAGTGAAGCTCCGCAGTGTTTTTTGTAGCTGGTCTCCCTGAGGTCAGCTATTGTTGTGTTTGAGTAGTCTCCGAGGTATTGCTCCCGGTTAGCCAGAATCCTACTCCACACTGATGAGGGGCAACACCCAGAAACAGCTGTCTGTGGATGGATACCTAGCTTAGGTTTTCTCTGTCACATCCTTAAAGCTTGTAAAAAAGTGGGATCTTGACATAGGGGCCACTTAATATGGTGGATTTGGTGATCTCTGTAATGGAGACACCCCTTTGCTTGGTTTTCTTTCCTTTGAGGGATATTTGGCTTTCATTGTGTTGTACCCATAACTGGGGCTCCACATTTATTTTGCATATTCCTGTTTCCCAGGGAACTTTGCACTTCGGATTGCTGTGTTGAGACTCTTAAGTGAGGCTCCGCTGTGTTTTTTGTAGCTGGTCTCCCTGAGATCAGATATTGTTGTGTTTGAGTAGTCTCCGAGGCATTGCTCCCGGTTAGCCAGAATCTACTCCACACTGATGAGGGGCAACACCCTGAAACAGCTGTCTGTGGATGGATACCTAGCTTAGGTTTTCCCTGTCACATCCTTAAAGCTTGTAAAAAAGTGGGATCTTGACATAGGGGCCACTTAATATGGTGGATTTGGTGATCTCTGTAATGGAGACACCCCTTTGCTTGGTTTTCCTTTCTTTGAGGGATTTCAGGCTTTCATTGTGTTGTAGACCCATAACTGGGGCTCCACATTTATTTTGCATATTCCTGTTTCCCAGGGAACTTTGCACTTCGGATTGCTGTATTGAGACTCTTAAGTGAGGCTCCGTGGTGTTTTTTGTAGCTGGTCTCCCTGAGATCAGCTATTATTGTGTTTGAGTAGTCTCCGAGGAATTGCTTCCGGTTAGCCAGAATCCTACTCCACACTGATGAGTGGCAACACCCTGAAACAGCTGTCTGTGGATGGATACCTAGCTTAGGTTTTCCCTGTCACATCCTTAAAGCTTGTAAAAAAGTGGGATCTTGACATAGGGGCCACTTAATATGGTGGATTTGGTGATCTCTGTAATGGAGACACCCCTTTGCTTGGTTTTCTTTCCTTTGAGGGATATTTGGCTTTCATTGTGTTGTAGACCCATAACTGGGGCTCCACATTTATTTTGCATATTCCTGTTTCCCAGGGAACTTTGCACTTCGGATTGCTGTGTTGAGACTCTTAAGTGAGGCTCCGCTGTGTTTTTTGTAGCTGGTCTCCCTGAGATCAGCTATTGTTGTGTTTGAGTAGTCTCCGAGGCATTGCTCCCGGTTAGCCAGAATCCTACTCCACACTGATGAGGGGCAACACCCTGAAACAGCTGTCTGTGGATGGATACCTAGCTTAGGTTTTCCCTGTCACATCCTTAAAGCTTGTAAAAAAGTGGGATCTTGACATAGGGGCCACTTAAAATGGTGGATTTGGTGATCTCTGTAATGGAGACACCCCTTTGCTTGGTTTTCCTTCCTTTGAGGGATATCTGGCTTTCATTGTGTTGTAGACCCATAACTGGGGCTCCACATTTGTTTTGCATATTCCTGTTTCCCAGGGAACTTTGCACTTCGGATTGCTGTGTTGAGACTCTTAAGTGAGGCTCCGCGGTGTTTTTTGTTGCTGGTCTCCCTGAGATCAGCTATTGTTGTGTTTGAGTAGTCTCCGAGGCATTGCTCCCGGTTAGCCAGAATCCTACTCCACACTGATGAGGGGCAACACCCTGAAACAGCTGTCTGTGGATGGATACCTAGCTTAGGTTTTCCCTGTCACATCCTTAAAGCTTGTAAAAAAGTGGGGTCTTGACATAGGAGCCACTTAATATGGTGGATTTGGAGATCTCTGTTATGGAGACACCCCTTTGCTTGGTTTTCCTTCCTTTGAGGGATATCTGGCTTTCATTGTGTTGTAGACCCATGAATGGGGCTCCACATTTGTTTTGCATATTCCTGTTTCCCAGGGAACTTTGCACTTCGGATTGCTGTATTGAGACTCTTAAGTGAGGCTCCGCGGTGTTTTTTGTAGCTGGTCTCCCTGAGATCAGCTATTGTTGTGTTTGAGTAGTCTCCGAGGCATTGCTTCCGGTTAGCCAGAATCCTACTCCACACTGATGAGTGGCAACACCCTGAAACAGCTGTCTGTGGATGGATACCTAGCTTAGGTTTTCCCTGTCACATCCTTAAAGCTTGTAAAAAGTGA
>JAKVIS010003956.1:0-15202 GCA_033119425.1 Bufotes viridis | reverse complement strand
GAGTGCTGGAAAATAGCCGAGCGGCGTGCTTGGCTATTTTCGGATGTCCTATTAAAAAGAATGGGAAGCGCAAGCGCAACAGCCACTCCTTTCACTTCTATGGAGCTTACGGAAATAGCTGAGCCAGCACTCTAGAAGGGGGACCTGATCCTATAAGACATTAACCTCTTAAGGACACAGGGCATACAGGTACGCCGTGATGTTCTGGTACTTAAGGACACAGGGCGAACCTGTACGTCCTGTGTATTTCCGATCACCGCGGTGAAATTCCTGAACACCAGACAGTGAAAATCAATTCAGTTAATCGAACACACAAAACACCGCCACCCCCCATTTCACTCAAACCATTAACAAACTATTTACAATTTTTCTTAAAAACATATTAAAATAACTATAATGCAGCTAAACTTACTATATAAACAAACAAAACTATATACATGCCTTATCCTTAACCACTTGAAGACCACAGGTTTATACCCCCCTAGTGACCAGGCCCTTTTTTACAAATCCGCACTACACTACTTTCACCGTTTATTGCTCGGTCATACAACTTACCACCCAAATGAATTTTACCTCCTTTTCTTCTCACTAATAGAGCTTTGATTTGGTGTTATTTCATTCTTGCTGACATTTTTACTTTTTTTGATATTTTACTTTTTTTGGCGAAATTTTTTCAAAAAAATGACATTTTTCACTTTCTGTTGGAAAATTTGCCAAATAAAACTACATTTCTCTATACATTTTTCACTAAATGTATTGTTCTACATGTCTTTGATAAAAAAAAATTCTATAAGTGTATATTTATTGGTCTGGGTAAAAGTTATAGCGTTTATAAACTATGGTGCAAAAAGTGAATTTCCGCAATTTGACTTTCTGAGCGCCTGTCCTGTTTCCTGACGTGCTACAATGCCCAGACAGTAGAAACACCCCATAAATGACCTCATTTCGGAAAGTAGACACCCTAAGGTATTTACTGAGGGGCATAGTGAGTTCATGGAAGTTTTTATTTTTTGTCACAAGTTAGCGGAAATTGTTTTTTTGTTTTTTTTTCAAAAATTTCATTTTTCGCTAACTTGTGACAAAAATAAAAACTTCCATGAACTCACTATGCCTATCAGCGAATACCTTAGGGTGTCTACTTTCCGGAATGGGGTCACTTGTGGGGTATTTTTACTGCCCTGGCATTTTAGGGGCCCCTAAACGTCAGAAGCAGTTTGGAACCAAATGCGTGAAAATGTCCTGTGAAATCCTAAAGGTACTCATTGGATTTAGGGCCCTTTGCGCATCTTGGATGCAAAGTGGCACACATGGGTATCGCTCGCACTCAGAAGTAGAGCAATGTGCTTGGGGTGTATTTTTACATATGCCCATGCTGGTGTGAAAATATCTCTGTAAATGACAACTTTTTCCATTTTTTTATACAAAGTTGTCCATTTACAGAGATATTTCTCTCACCCAGCATGGGTATATGTAAAAATACACCCCAAAACACATTGCCCTACTTCTCCTGAGTACGGCGATACCACATGTGTGACACTTTTTGCAGCCAAGGTGCACAAAGGGGCCCTAAATCCAATGAATACCATTAGGATTTCACAGGACATTTTTACGCATTTGGATTCCAAACTACTCTCTCGCTTTAAGGGCCCCTAAAATGCCAGGGCAGTATAAATACCACACAAGTGACCCCATTTCGGAAAGTAGACACCCTAAGGTATTCGCTGAGGGGCATAGTGAGTTCATGGAAGTTTTTATTTTTTGGCACAAGTTAGCGGAAATTGATTTTTTTTTTTTTTACAAAGTCTCATATTTCACTAACTTGTGACAAAAATAAACTTTTACATGAACTCACCATACCCCTCACGGAATACCTTGGGGTGTCTTCTTTCTAAAATGGGGTCACTTGTGGGTATTTATACTGTCCTGGCATATAGCCTCTAAACGTCAGTAGCAGTTTGAATCCAAATGCGAGAAATGTCCTATGAAATCCTAAAGGCACTCATTGATTTAGGCCCTTTGCGCATTTGGCTGCAAAGTGGCACACATGGTAGTTGCTGCATCAGGAGCAGTAGGCAATGTAGCATGTGGTGTATTTACATATACCCATGCTGGGTGTAAAATATCTCTGCAAATGACAACTTTTCCATTTTTTTATACAAAGTTGTCCATTTACAGAGATTTTTCTCTCACCCAGCATGGGTATATGTAAAAATACACCCTAAAACACATTGCCCTACTTCTCCTGAGTACGGCAATACCACATGTGTGCCACTCTTTGCAGCCAAGGTGCGCAAAGGGGCCCAAATTCCAACGAGTTCCTTTTAGGATTTCACAGGACATTTTTTACGCATTTGGATTCCAAACTGCTTCTGACGTTTAGGGCCCCTAATATGCCAGGACAGTATAAATGCCACACAAGTGACCCCATTTCGGAAAGTAGACACCCTAAGGTATTCGCTGAGTGGCATAGTGAGTTTATGGAAGTTTTTATTTTTGGCACAAGTTAGCGGAAATGTTTTTTTTTTTTTTTTTACAAAGTCTTATATTCCACTAACTTGTGACAAAAAATAAACTTTTACATGAACTCACCATACCCCTCACAGAATACCTTGGGGTGTCTTCTTTCTAAAATGGGGTCACTTGTGGGGTATTTATACTGTCCTGGCATATTAGGGGCCCCTAAACGTCAGAAGCAGTTTGAATCCAAATGCGTAAAAATGTCCTGTGAAATTCTAAAGGTACTCATTGACTTAGTCCCTTTGCGATTTGTTGCAAAGTACACACATGGTGATGCCGCATTAGGAGAGTAGCGTTTTGGGTGTATTTTTACATATACCCATTACTGGGTGTGAAAATATCTCTTTAAATGACAACTTTTTCCATTTTTTTATACAAAGTTGTCCATTTACAGAGATATTTGTCTCACCCAGCATGGGTATATGTAAAAATACACCCTAAAACACATTGCCCTACTTCTCCTGAGTACGGCGATACCACATGTGTGCCACTTTTTTGCAGCCAAGGTGCGCAAAGGGGCCCTAAATCCAATGAGTACCTTTTAGGAGGGCATTTTTACGCATTTTTCTTCTCTCGCTTTAGGGCCCCTAAAATGCCAGGTCAGTATAAATACCCCACATGTGACCCCATTTTAGAAAGAGGACACCCCAAGGTATTCTGTGAGGGGCATGGCGAGTTCATATTTTTTTTTTTTTCGCACAAGTCAGCGGAATTTGATTTTTTTAGTTTTTTCTCACAAAGTCTCCCTTTCCGCTAACTTGTGACAAAAAGTTCAATCTTTCATGGACTCAATATGCCCTCAGCGAATACCTTGGGGTGTCTTCTTTCCAAAATGGGGTCACATGTGGGGTTTTTGTACTGCCCTGGCATTTGAGGGTCTCCGCAATCATTACATGTATGGCCAGCATTAGGAGTTTCTGCTATTCTCCTTATATGGAGCATACAGGTAATGAGATTTTTTTCCGTTCAGCCTCTGGGCTGAAAGAAAATGAACGGCACAGATTTCCTCATTCGCATCGATTGATGTGGATGAAAAATCTCTGCCAAAAAATATGCAAGAAGAAAAGGGGCCTGGCGATTGCCAGGGACATAGGGGCTCCGCCCAAACATCCATACCCACTTCAGCTCCTATGTCCTGGCAAACGTGATTTCTCCATTCACATCGATCAATCGATCGGTGTGGAGGAAGACATCTTTGCCAGATTTTTTGATACAAAGTGTTTGCCAAAGCATATGAACTCCAACACCTCTCCTCAGCTCATATGCCTGGGCAAACGTACCTGTACTGCAGAGGAGAAATCTCGCCTTGCAGCGCCGCAAACACCGACTTCACGTGTCTTCTGATAGCAGCGCAATGCTTCTCTCAGAATGCACATCAGTGCTGCAGCTGGCTCTTTGCTTGATCCACCTAGAAGGTAAAAAAAAAAGAAAGAAAAACCAGGCAGCAACGCAATAATTTTATTAACATTAACTTTATAGAACATTAGAAACCGAACGTTAACTTAAACATTTGAAACATAACTTGAACTTTTTTGCTTACCTGTGGATTTTTTTTTGTTTTTTTATTTTAGTAGTTCATGCACACGGTCGTGAAACTGGCCGTGCATGGACCGTTAGACCTGGCCTGGCAGCTATCTGACAGCAGGAGTGCACGGCGTCACTGGTTGCTATGACGCCGTGCGCTCCTGCTGTCAGATGGATGCCAGGCCAGGATACCACGGTCCATGCACGGCGTGTTCCACGGCCGTGTGCATGAGGCCTTAGAGGATAAACCTCTCCTTCCCTCGTGGGACAATGTGCAAAGCACAAATCACCCAGAGCTGTGGCGAAGTACATTATGCACTTTGTCCCAGGTGAAAGGAGAGGTTTGCAGCAGCTCTGTGTGAGTGGGTCTCAGACACGAGCGCAGCCACGCATGGTGATCGCAGAGGAGCGCCTGGCCTGACTTCTCTCCGCACAGACGGAGTCGCATAGCATCATATTGATTTATGATGCTATGTAACTCTTACAGTCTTGAATGCATTGATAGCACTGGCAGCAGCAGTATGCCAGTGCTATCCAATGCATTCCAGAACTGTAGGGTTACATAGCATCATAAATCAATATGATGCTATGCGACCCCGTCTGTTTTTGAGAAGTCAGGACGGGCGCTCCTTTGCGATCACCATGCGTGAGCAACGCTCGTGTGCAAGGACCCTAAGACTCTTGTGTGCCTGGCCTGTGTCTTGCAATCCCTATGCTAATAATGTACCTGGGTGTGATACTTATGGAAGCACTCCCTATGCATAGGGCAGGCTGGTCAGACAGTCAGGACAAAAACGGTGGTGTCACGCCTTAGTCCACTCCTGCTACAGACACGACATCTTTTTCTTGGGGAACGGTGGCTTGGGGTACCAGGGAAGACACTGGGGAAGTGTCTCTCATGTAGCCGGCTCACTACATCGGGGACTTGAGGCACAGAACCTCCTGGATACAGGAGTTCCGAAATGATCTCTTCCTGGAATTTAAGGAAGGATCCCGTTCTCCCAGCCTTACTGTAGAGAACGTAACTGTTATATATGGCCAATTGAATCAAATATACAGACACCTTTTTATACCAGCGTCTGGTGCGCCGGGAAACTAAATATGGAGCCAACATTTGGTCATTGAAGTCCACCCTCCCATGTGGAGATTATAATCGTGGACTGAGAGGGGCTTTTCAATGACTCCTGTCGCCCGCTCTATTTGGACAGTCGTGTCTGCGTGAATGGTGGACAGAAGGTAAACGTCCCTCTTGTCCCGCCACTTCACCGCGAGCAGTTCTTGGTCACACAAGGCAGCCCTCTCCCCGTGCAAGTCGGGTATTAATGAGCCGTTGGGGAAGCCCCGCGACTAGGCCGCCGGTGCCACAGCATTGGATTCCGACTAGATGTAAGTGCCGAAAGAGGGCCACACTTGTGTAAAAATTGTCCACGTATAAGTGGTACCCCTTGCAGACTAAGGGTGACACCAAGTCCCAGACAATCTTGCCACTGCACCCCAGGTAGTCAGGGCATCCGACCGGCTCCAGTTTTGAGTCTTTTCCCTCATAGACCCTAAAACGATATGTATAGCCTGTGG
Source organism: Bufotes viridis (assembly GCA_033119425.1). Taxonomy (NCBI): domain Eukaryota; kingdom Metazoa; phylum Chordata; class Amphibia; order Anura; family Bufonidae; genus Bufotes; species Bufotes viridis. Next base: position 9,586 of record JAKVIS010003956.1, on the reverse strand, counting down.
CCCTTTCACAGAGCTTATACATTTTGACCCCTGCACCGGGCGCGCTTGCTGGGGATGTACTGTTTGATGCCAAGGCGCCCGGTGAATTGTAACGAGGGACTCGCCTATGCAGATGTTCTGACTGGGGGTATACGCATCTGCAAATTTAGATGACAAATGGTCTATGAGGGGCCGAATTTTATGGAGCCGGTCATAAGCAGGGTGGCCTCTTGGATGACAGGTTTCATTGTCGGTGAAATGCATAAAGCGCATGATGACCTCAAACCGTGCCCTGACATTGCAGCAGAGTACATGGGCATGTAATGTATTGGGTCTTTAGACCAATATGACCGCAATACATTTTTTTAGTTATGCCCATGCTGAGGGTAAGGCCCAAAATGTTTTAAATTCGGAAACGGTGACTGGTTTCCACCGGAAAGGCTGGGCATAGAAGCTTTCCGGATTGGCGGTTATATATTGTGTGGCGATCGGTTGGTTTCTGCCACAACTAAGTCGTAGAGATCCGCGGTGAAGAACAGCTCAAAAATTCAAGGGCCGATCTGAAATTGGCTGTCTCCATGCGAACTCCTGACTGGGCGGTGAAAGGGGGCAATACGGGTGCGGCGGAAGGAGGGGATTGCCAATTAGGGTTTGCCAGCACCTCTGGGAGACTAAGGGGTCTACGGGCCTGAGAACGCGGTGGCTGCGACGGGGAGTTAGTGCACGTGCCACCGTACCAGCAACTGCCCTTCTGGTGCTCGCCACTTCACCAGGGAATACGGCAGTGCTGGTAGAAGGTCCAGGATGTGCTGCGCTGCCGGTGTATGCCGCACCATCAAAAAGGTCAGCGCTAGCACCACTCTGCTGCATATGAGGCTCATCACGCGGGATATGCGAAACACTGACATGGGGTCGGGTACGCCTGACCGTAGCAGGGACCTCAACCTCGTCATCTTCGCTAGCGGTTAGAGTGCCACTGCTGTCTACAGGTTCATATTCTGAACCACTGGATTCAGCGGGTGAAGCGTCCCCATCGCTTTCATCCATCACGGCCAGAATCCTGTAGGCCTCTTCAGCGGAATACCCTTTTTGCCATTTTGGAGTAACTAAATTTAGGGGTATTCCTCTGAGACTACCCAGGAAAAAGAGCACACCTACCTAGTAAAAGGGAGTGCTTATGAGTAACGCTGCGATCGCTAATAAAGATCCAATAACTCAAAAGTGATCTTTTATAGCGGTGCAGCGATTTTACTGTGTTTTTGCAGTGATCAGAAAAAAAAATTCTGTCACTGCGGTGGCGGACTGAACGCAAGTGTGCGCACAAGATCAGGCCTGATCAGGCGAACAATGCGTTTTTATAGAGCCTAAAGTGACCCTACTGATATAGATCTGATTGCGATCAGTCTTGATCACTTACAGATACTATATTAGTATTAGTGCTGATAAGCTTACAGTGATGACGCTAATCAGCGACTAATAAGTGACTGTGCGGTGCGGTGGGCTGGGCGCTAACTACCTAACAAGTAGCTAACTACCTGACGGTGATTAGGACCCTTATAGGGGGTGATCTATGACAGGGGGTGACAGAGGGTGATCAGGGGGTTTATATGGGTAATCAGTGGCTACTAAGGGGCTACTAAGGGTTAATAACTGACAAAGGGGGGTATGTAATGTATGTGTGGTGATTTGGTGTACTTTACTGAGCTGCTTGTGTCCTCTGGTGGTGGATCCAGCAAAAGGGATCACCAGAGGACCAAGTAGGACTTATATCAGACGCTATTTTGTAAATAGCGCCTGATATCTGATTTTAATAGGTCGATTTAAAATTACAGCCTGCCAGCCAATGATCGCGGCTGGCAGGCTGTAGTTTCACTTCTCCTCTGTGCGTCACAGTGAACGCGCGCGCTGCGCGCGCGCGTTCATGTGAAATCTCGGGTCTCACGAGATGACGCCGATAGGCGGCAGTGAGACCTGAGAGAGCCGCCGCGCTGACGCCCATCGGCGTTAGCGTGGCGGCAAGTGGTTAACTTAAGGCCAGCCAAGTGGCTCGAAGGGTGGGTTCCTGCACCAACATAGTCCCTGGCCTGGAACACAATTGTCCAGCCAGGGCACAGTTCTGGAGGATGAGGAGGATAAGTAGGATGAAGAGGAGTAGGAGGAACTGTGTTCTCAGCAGGGTGGCACCCAAGCCAGCTCACGGGCAGCTGGGTAACCATCAGCACCTCAGAAGGCTGGATTAGCATTGTCAAAATGTGGGAAAGCTTTGTCATCACGCCACAATAACGTGATGACACGTTATTGTGAGCAGATCTGGAACGTCTTAGCAGGAGGCAGCATTTCAGCAACATGGTGGAAGAGTACACGTACTGATGGGTTTGCCCAGGGGCGTAGCTACAGGGAAGCATTGGAAGCTACTGTTTGGGTCCCTGACCTAGAAGGGGCCCATCCAGGAGGAGGAGGCGGAGGTCTAAAAGACTTTGTCAGGGCCCCCTCAACAGTATTATACAATGAAATTATATACAGTGGCAGTATAGACCGTGTAGAAAGCGGATAGAAAATAAACCCAAACAGCCTCACACCCTACACACTCAACACCCCCCCCCCTCACTTTCACTCAAACCATTAACAAACTATGTACAAATTTACTTAAAAACATATTAAAATTACTATAAGGCAGCTAAACTAACCATATAAAGAAACAAAACTATATACACGTCCTATACTTAAGGCCAACCAAATACAAGTGGCTCGGAGGGTGGGTATCGGAGGGTGGGTATCTGCACCAACATAGACCCTGGCCTGGAACACAATTGTCCAGCCAGGGCACAGTTCTGGAGGATGAGGAAGAGGAGTAGGAAGAACGCTGGGAGATACAGAGGACACAGACGATATACCTCCCTCAAAGAGGATAGCTTGTCCTTGCCTCTGGGCAGCCTGGCAGACATGAGCGACTACATGCTGCAGTGCCCGCGCAATGACCGCCCAGTTACTGCCACATTCTAACGTGTGCTGATTACTGGGTGGCCACCCTGCTGCATCCCCGTTACAAGGACAATGTGCCGTCCTTAATTCCCTCACTGGTGTGTGATAGGAAGATGAGCCCGCTAGTAGACACGCTGCTGATGGCATTCACACCTGACACCAGGGACTCTTGGCAGAAGGTGAAGGCAAGGGAGGAGGAGGAAAAATTTGCCAATGCAGCTGGGTCACCACCAACACCTCTGAATGCAGGGTTATCATGGGCAAAATGTGGAAATGCTTTGTCATCACGCCACAACAACCTGCACCACCAGCAGATCTGGAACATCTTAGCAGACGGCAGCATTTCAGCAACATGGTGGAACAGTACACGTACTGACTGATGGGTCTGCCTAGGGGAATAGCTACAGGGAAATCAGGGGAAGCAACTGCTTTGGGGCTGTGACCTAGAAAGGGCCCAACCAGGAGGAGGAGAAGGACTAAAGGACTTTGTCAGGGCCCCCTCAACAGTATTATACAATGAAATTATATACAGTGGCAGTAGAGACAGTGTAGAAAGCGAATGGAACAGCTGCTAGGCCTGGTTTGAGAGAGCGATCTTTAGTAGCCACAGGCATGGCGGCATGAAAGGAAGGGGTTTGCGCAAAAATTACTGGGGGAGGGGGGCCCCATTAAAAAATTTGCTGTGGTGCCCAATCATTTCTAGCTATGCCACTGGGTCTGCCCCATTCAACTTCTGGGTCATCAAATTGGGCACATGTCCTGAGGTTGCCTTTTACAACTTGGAGGTGCTGGCCTACCCTGCAGCCACTGTATTGTCTAAACGTGTGTTTAGCATGGCAGGGGGTGTTATCACAGACAAGCGCAGCCGCCTGTCCGCAGACAATGTGGGCAAGCTTTTGTTTATTAAAAAGAACCAGGCATGGATCCCACAGGACTTGTTTGTACCTTATGCAGAATAGACAAGTATACCTGCCTCACCCAACCATTGTTATACTACCGCACTTACACTTTGTTTTATTTTATTATATTTTCCCAATCTTTTGGGGTCTACGCTAATTTATTTAAAAAATTTAAAAAACTAGATATTGACGACTACCTTTGGCTTCACAGCCCAAAAAGTTTATTTTTCATGCAAGAATGTAACCGCCAATTGTAAGTTCCCTGACAGTTATGCAATGCAGGGGTTTGTACCTGGCAAAAATGGTAATATTTCACCCAACAATTTAATATCTATCCTTTGCCGGACAGTATTAAATTTGGCCGGCCACAGCTGAAACCACTGATTTACAGTATTGCTATTTTGGCAATTGAATTTCACCTCAGAAAAAAATATATCCTTTGCCGGACACTATTAAACTTGGCCAGCCACAGCTGAAACCACTGATTTAGGGGGTTGCTATTTTGGTAATTGAATTTCACACCAGGACAAAACCTATCCTTTGCCGGACATTATTAAATTTGGCCCGCCTGTCACCGCCGGTTCTGTGAGATGGTCAGTCAGAGGTTCCTAACTGTCTTCTGTATGACGTTCTTTGTTTTGGTTTCACTTTGCTCAGTTCCTTTCTCTCCCTCAGCTGCCTCTTATCTTGATTAATTGGTTTGCTTTATATTCCCTCCCATACTGCTTCTCCGTGCGGTTTATATTACTTCCTGGATGAAGTGTGTGCTGCTGGAGGCTGCAGTTGTTTTGCTCTAAGATAAGTGCATTCTGTTTACTTTGTGTTTTGTTTGCTGGCTTGATTGTAGGTGACCCTGACTCCCTCCGTATTCTGTGCAGGGAGCCGGTGGCCGTTCCCCTCACTACTATAGGGAATTCAGGTGTCACTCAGTTATAGGTACGAGGGCATGTATTTCTCTATCACCGGGAACTGTACATGTGCCTAGCAGTTAGGGAGAGTTCTTAAAGGATTTATAGGGCCCTCCTATATTTTCCTTAGTTTGGGTTCAAGCCAGTCTGTCGTTATTTATTAGTTCCTGCTAACTTTTTTCCATCCTTGTTATTATAAACCGCCATAGCCGTCTCAAGCAAGGATCCGGTTTCAGCCTTGACTGACCGCATGCAAGGTCTTTCTCTGGAGGTAGCAGATCTCCATAAAACTGTTTCTCAGCTTCAGTTGACCGGTTCTGCTTGCGTTCATAGAGTTTGTTCCGAGCCTAAAATCTCTATTCCGGATACATTTTCCAGGGGTGGTGAGAATTTTGTTAGTTTTAGAGAGGCTTGCAAACTCCATTTTCGCTTACGTCCCCAGTCCTCTGGTGATGAGGAGCAGAGGGTGGGGATCATAATCTCGCTGCTCAGGGATAACACTCAGTCTTGGGCCTTTTTGGTGCTGGCGGGGGCACGCTCCCTCCGATCGGTAGATGAATTTTTTATAGCCCTGGGTCAGATATATGATGATCCGGATCGTATTGCTCTGGTTGAATCTAAACTGCGTCTTTTATGCCAGGTTAAACAGTCCGCAGAGATATATTGTTCTGAATTTCGGAGATGGGCAGCTGATACTGGTTGGAATGACGCTGCACTTCGAAGTCAATTTTGTCATGGTCTTTCTGAGAGATTAAAAGATGCATTTGGGTTTCATGAGAGGCCAGTATCTTTGGAGTCCGCCATGTCTCTAGCTGTTCGTATTAACAGGCGTCTGAGAGAGAGAGGGGAGACTACTCTTTCCTGTCATATTCAGCCCAAGGACACTGAAGTTGTCTCATTCAGTGCGCAGGGGTCTCAGTCTGTCTCGATCCCCTCTGAGGAGGAGGCCATGCAGCTGGCTTTTGTTGCCTCTGATACTAGAAGATTCAGCTCTCAGAGGAGGGTATGTTTCTGTTGTGAAGGTATTAACCATTTAGCTAATGTTTGCCCTTCTAGGAGGTTCATGGGGTTTTCTGAGGGTAATACAAAGAAAAGGGAAAAGAAACCCTCTAAAAACTTTCCATTTGCTACAATTGGCAAGGTTAATGAGGAAATTGAAGATTTGCCGTTTGCTTGTAGTTCCCGTTTTCTCCTACCTGCCAGGGTGACAGCGCCAATCATTGCAACTCGACTTTATCTGAATCAGCGATCACAAATCCCGCGAGACCTCATCGCAAGCCAGGTGACGCCGGCGTCCAAATCAGCGGAGTGTGCCAGGATCACACAGCGGGACGAACAGAGATTCACTGCCCGACCTTTGGGTATGTAAGTACTGATACATCAGCCTAAATATTGAAAGGTAAGAGCTATCTACCTACCTGAAAATTGATATTGACGCTGATACAAAACTCGTGGACACTCTGTCAATCGAGCCCGGACCTTCATACATTACCAATCAATATCGGGTATACTGTCTGGACTTATATGAAGGTGACCAGCAGAGCAAGGCCCGACATATAAACCAAGGAATAAAATTGTTGCGATACAACCAATTACAATCCCATCAATAGGGAATGAGATTTAAACAATTCATTTGATTTACATTGTCACCAAGGACAATTGCAGATATATCTAAAGATTGAGACTGATATGACCATTTCTATGTGTACTCAGCTATAGGATTAAGAGATCATTGATATAGATGTATTCAGGGATATATGTACTCAGCTATAGGACGGAACACGTGTAATGGCATTGTGATTTTGGTATGACCATCTCTATGTGTACTCAGCTATAGGATCAAGAGATCATTGATTTAGATGTAACATAGTAACATAGTATATAAGACCGAAAAAAGACATTTGTCCATCCAGTTCGGCCTGTTTCCTACAAGTTGATCCAGAGGAAGGCAAAAAACCCCTGTGAGGCAGAAGCCAATTTTCCTCACTTAAGGGGAAAAAAAAATTCCTTCCCGACTCCAATCAGGCAATCAGAATAACTCCGTGGATCAACGACCCCTCTCTAGTAGCTATAGCCTGTAATATTATTACACTCCAGAAATAAATCCAGTCCCTCTTGAATTCCTTTATTGTACTCACCATCACCACCTCCTCAGGCAGAGAGTTCCATAGTCTCACTGCTCTTACAGTGAAGAATCCTTTTCTATGTTTGTGTACAAACCTTCTTTCCTCCAGACGCAGAGGATGTCCCCTGTCACAGTCACAGTCCTGGGGATAAATAGATGATGGGACAGATCTCTGTACTGACCCCTGATATATTTATACATAGTTATTAGATCTCCCTCAGTCGTCTTTTTTTCTAAAGTGAATAACCCTAATTTTGATAACCTTTCAGGGTACTGTAGATCCCTCATTCCAGTTATTACTTTAGTTGCCCTCCTCTGAACCCTCTCCAGCTCTGCTATGTCTGTCTTGTTCACAGGAGCCCAGAACTGTACACAGTACTCCATGTGTGGTCTAACCAGTGATTTGTAAAGTGGTAGGACTATGTTCTCATCACGGGCGTCTATGCCCCTTTGATGCAACCCATTATCTTATTGGCCTTGGCAGTAGCTGCCTGACACTGGTTTTTGCAGCTTAATTTGCTGTTTATTAAAATTCCTAGATCCTTTTTCCATGTCAGTGTTACCGAGTGTTTTACCATTTAATATGTACGGGTGACTTGCATTATTCCTTCCCATGTGCATAACTTTACATTTGTCAGTGTTAAACCTCATCTGCCATTTTCTGCCCAAGCCTCCAATCTATCCAGATCCCTCTGTAGCAGAAAACTGTCCTCTTCAGTGTTAATTACTTTACACAGTTTAGTGTCATCTGCAAAAATAGATATTTTTACTGTGCAGGCCTTCTACAAGATCATTAATAAATATATTGAAGAGAATAGGGCCCAATACTGACCCCTGAGGTACCCCACTAGTTACAGTGACCCAATCTGAGTATCTACCATTAATAACCACCCTCTGTTTTCTGTCACTCAGCCAGTTACTTACCCACATACAGACATTTTCTCCCAGTCCGAGCATCCTCATTTTATATACTAACCTTTTATGAGGTACGGTGTCAAATGCTTTGGAGAAGTCCAGATATACGACATCCATTGAATCGCCGCTGTCAAGTCTAGAACTTACCTCCTCATAGAAGATGATTAAATGTATCCAGCGTTATATGTACTCAGCTATAGGATGAATACGTGTGATGGCATTGTGATTTTATTTTTATTTACTTGCATTTATCTGTGGTTTTTTCATTAAATTTTAATGATTTTATAACATATTAGTGGACCTATAAGCAATCTGTATAAAGACACACAGTTAGAGGCGCGCTCTACTTATTGGATTATTTTAAGTTATCATTTCCTGTAAGTGGGTGAAGAACTAGCATATACAGTTGTGGCCAAAAGTTTTGAGAATTACATAAATATTGGAAATTGGAAAAGTTGCTGCTTAAGTTTTTATAATAGCAATTTGCATATACTCCAGAATGTTATGAAGAGTGATCAGATGAATTGCATAGTCCTTCTTTGCCATGAAAATTAACTTAATCCCAAAAAAACCTTTCCACTGCATTTCATTGCTGTCATTAAAGGACCTGCTGAGATCATTTCAGTAATCGTCTTGTTAACTCAGGTGAGAATGTTGGCGAGCACAAGGCTGGAGATCATTATGTCAGGCTGATTGGGTTAAAATGGCAGACTTGACATGTTAAAGGAGGGTGATGCTTGAAATCATTGTTCTTCCATTGTTAACCATGGTGACCTGCAAAGAAACGCGTGCAGCCATCATTGCGTTGCATAAAAATGGCTTCACAGGCAAGGATATTGTGGCTACTAAGATTGCACCTCAATCAACAATTTATAGGATCATCAAGAACTTCAAGGAAAGAGGTTCAATTCTTGTTAAGAAGGCTTCAGGGCGTCCAAGAAAGTCCAGCAAGCGCCAGGATCGTCTCCTAAAGAGGATTCAGCTGCGGGATCGGAGTGCCACCAGTGCAGAGCTTGCTCAGGAATGGCAGCAGGCAGGTGTGAGCGCATCTGCACGCACAGTGAGGCGAAGACTTTTGGAAGATGGCCTGGTGTCAAGAAGGGCAGCAAAGAAGCCACTTCTCTCCAAAAAAAACATCAGGGACAGATTGATCTTCTGCAGAAAGTATGGTGAATGGACTGCTGAGGACTGGGGCAAAGTCATATTCTCCGATGAAGCCTCTTTCCGATTGTTTGGGGCATCTGGAAAAAGGCTTGTCCGGAGAAAGAAAAGGTGGCGCTACCATCAGTCCTGTGTCATGCCAACAGTAAAGCATCCTGAGACCATTCATGTGTGGGGTTGCTTCTCATCCAAGGAGTGGGCTCACTCACAATTTTGCCCAAAAACACAGCCATGAATAAAGAATGGTACCAAAACACCCTCCAACAGCAACTTCTTCCAACAATCCAACAACAGTTTGGTGAAGAACAATGCATTTTCCAGCACGATGGAGCACCGTGCCATAAGGCAAAAGTGATAACTAAGTGGCTCGGGGACCAAAGCGTTGACATTTTGGGTCCATGGCCTGGAAACTCCCAGATCTTAATCCCATTGAGAACTTGTGGTCAATCCTCAAGAGGCGGGTGGACAAACAAAAACCCACTAATTCTGACAAACTCCAAGAAGTGATTATGAAAGAATGGGTTGCTATCAGTCAGGAATTGGCCCAGAAGTTGATTGAGAGCATGCCCAGTCGAATTGCAGAGGTCCTGAAAAGAAGGGCCAACACTGCAAATACT
>JAKVIS010003955.1:0-15158 GCA_033119425.1 Bufotes viridis | reverse complement strand
GACACCCCTAAGGTATTCACTGAGGGGCATAGTGAGTTCATGGAAGTTTTTATTTTTTGTCACAAGTTAGCGGAAATGGATACAAAGTCTCATATTCCACTAACTTGTGCCAAAAATACAAATTTTACATGAACTCACCATACCCCTCACAGAATACCTTGGGGTGTCTTCTTTCCGAAATGGGGTCACTTGTGGGGTATTTATAACTGCCCTGGCATTTTAGGGGCCCCTAAAGCGTAGAATCCAAATGCGTAAAAATGCTCCTATGAAATCTCTAAAGGTACTCATTGAGGGCTCATTTGCGCATCTTGATGCAAAGTGGCACACATGGGTATCGCGAGAGTAGGCAAGTAGCTTTGGGGGTGTAGCTTTTTCACATATACTTACTGGGTGTGAAATATCTCTGTAAAATGACAACTTTGTATAAATTTTTTTAAAAAGTTGTCATTTACAGAGATATTTCTCACACCCTGCATGGGTATATGTAAAATACACCTCAAAACACATTGCCCTATTTCTCTGAGTACGGCGATACCCCATGTGTGCCACTTTTTGCATCCAAGATGCGCAATGGGCCCTAAATCCAATGAGTACCTTTAGGATTTTACAGGACATTTTTACGCATTTGACTCCAAACTGCTTTTGACGTTTAGGGGCCGCCAGTGCCAGGGCAGTAAAAATACCACACATTAGTGACCCTCATATCGAGAGCAGACACCCCAAGGTATTCGCTGATGGGCATAGTGAGTTCATGGAAGTTTTTATTTTTGTCACAAGTTAGCGGAAATGGATTTTTTTTTTTTTTTACAAAGTCTCATATTCTACTAACTTGTGCCAAAAATACAATTTTACATGAACTCACCATACCCCTCACAGAATACCTTGGGGTGTCTTCTTTCCGAAATGGGGTCACTTGTGGGTATTTATACTGCCCTGGCATTTTAGGGGCCCCTAAAGCGTGAGAATCCAAATGCGTAAAAATGTCCTATAAAATCTTAAGGTACTCATTGATTTAGGGTTCATTTGCGCATCTTGGATGCAAAGTGGCACACATGGTATCGCCGCACTCAGGAGAAGTAGGGCAATGTGTTTGGGTGTACTTTACATATACTCCTACTGGGTGTGAAATATCTCTGTAAATGACAACTTTGTATAAATTTTTTAAAAAGTTGTCATTTACAGAGATATTTCTCACACCCTGCATGGGTATATGTAAAAATACACCCCAAAACACATTGCCCTACTTCTCCTGAGTACGGCGATACCCCATGTGTGCCACTTTTTGCATCCAAGATGCGCAAATGGGCCCTAAATCCAATGAGTACCTTTAGGATTTTACAGGACATTTTTACGCATTTGGATTCCAAACTGCTTTTGACGTTTAGGGGCCCCTAAAATGCCAGGGCAGTAAAATAGCACACAAGTGACCCCATTTCGGAAAGTAGACACCCCAAGGTATTCGCTGATGGGCATAGTGAGTTCATGGAAGTTTTTATTTTTGGCACAAGTTTGCAGAAATTGATTTTTTTTTTTTTTTACAAAGTCTTATATTCCACTAACTTGTGCCAAAAATAAAATTTTACATGAACTCACCATACCCCTCACGGAATACCTTGGGGTGTCTTCTTTCCGAAATGGGGTCACTTGTGGGGTATTTATACTGCCCTGGCATTTGAGGGGCCCCTAAACGTCAGAAGCAGTTTGGAATCCAAATGCGTAAAAATGTCCTGTGAAATCCTAAAGGTACTCATTGGATTTAGGGCTCTTCGCATCTTGGCTGCAAAAGTGGCACACATGGGGTATCGCCGTACTGGAGAAGTAGGGCAATGAGTTTTGGGTGTCTTTTACATATACCCCTACTGGGTGTGAAAATATCTCTGTAAATGACAACTTTGTATAAATTTTTTAAAAAGTTGTCATTTACAGAGATATTTCTCTCACCCAGCATGGGTATATGTAAAAATACACCCCAAAACACATTGCCCTACTTCTCCTGAGTACGGCGATACCCCATGTGTGCCACTTTTTGCAGCCAAGATGCGCAAAGGGGCCCTAAATCCAATGAGTACCTTTAGGATTTCACAGGACATTTTTACGCATTTGGATTCCAAACTGCTTCTGACGCTTAGGGCCCCTAAATGCCAGGGCAGTAAAATACCACACAAGTGACCCCATTTCGGAAAGTAGACACCCCAAGGTATTCGCTGATGGGCATAGTGAGTTCATGGAAGTTTTTATTTTTGGCACAAGTTAGCGGAAATGGATATATTTTTTTTTTTTTAACAAAGTCTCATATTCCACTAACTTGTGCCAAAAATAAAATTTTACATGAACTCACCATACCCCTCAAGGAATACCTTGGGGTGTCTTCTTTCTAATATGGGGTCACTTGTGTGGTATTTTTACTGCCCTGGCATTTTAGGGGCCCCTAAACGTCAGAAGCAGTTTGGAATCCAAATGCGTAAAAATGTCCTGTGAAATTCTATAAGGTACTCATTGGATTTAGGGCTCCTTTGCATTTGGCTGCAAAGTGGCACACATGGGGTATCGACATACTTGAGAGAAGTAGGGCAATGTGTTTTGGGGCATATTTTTACCTATACCTTACTGGGTGTGAAAAATATCTCTGTAAATGACAACTTTGTATAATTTTTTTTAAAAGTTGTCATTTACAGAGATATTTTTCACACCCAGTATGGGTATATGTAAAAGTACACCCCAAAACACATTGCCCTACCTCTCCTGAGTACAGAGATACCACATGTGTGCCACTTTTTGCAGCCAAGTTGCGCAATCCGGCCCTAAATCCAATGAGTACCTTTTAGGACGGTATTTTTACGCATTTTCTTCTCATGCTTCAGGGCCTCTAAAATGCCAGGGCAGTATAATACCCACATGTGACCCCATTTTGAAAGAAGACACCCCAAGGTATTCTGTGAGGGGCATGGCGAGTTCATAGAAGATTTTTTTTTGCACAAGTTAGCGGAATTTGATTTTTTTGTTTTTTTACAAAGTCTCCATTTCCGCTAACTTGTGACAAAAGTTCAATCTTTCATGGACTCAATATGCCCTCAGCGAATACCTTGGGGTGTCTTCTTTCCGAAATGGGGTCACATGTGAGGTTTTTGTACTGCCCTGGCATTTGAGGGTCACCGCAATCATTACACGTATGGCCAGCATTAGGAGTTTCTGCTATTCTCCTTATATGGAGCATACGGGTAATGAGATTTTTTCCGTTCAGCCTCTGGGCTGAAAGAAAACGAACGGCACAGATTTCCTCATTCGCATCGATCGATGTGGATGAAAAATCTCTGCCAAAAATATGCAAGAAAAAAAGAGGGGCCTGGCGATTGCCAGGACATAGGGGCTCCGCCCAAACATCCATACCCACTCAGCTCCTATGTCCTGGCAAACGTGATTTCTCCATTCACATCGATCAAACGATCGGTGTGGAGGAAGACATCTTTGCCAGATTTTTGATACAAAGTGTTTGCCAAAGCATATGAACTCCAACACCTCTCCTCAGCTCACATGCCAGGGCAAACGTACCTGTCCTGCAGAGGAGAAATCTCGTCTTGCAGCGCCGCATACACTGACTTCACGTGTCTTCTGATAGCAGCAATGCTTCTCTCAGAATTCACATCAGTGCTGCGGCGTTTGTCGGTTGGTCCGTTGGTCTGTTGGTATACCTGGAAAATAAAGGGTGGTTATGGGGGGAGAAGAAAAACAGGCAGCAGGCACATGACTTGAACGTTGCAAACTTTATAAAACCAGAACATTTTAAAACTTTTATAAAACATGAACATAAAAACCTGAACTAACTCAAGATTTTTCTTTTTCTTGCTACCTGTTTAATTTTTTTTTTTTGTTTTCCATGTCACTCTTTATTTTCCTAGCAGAAACCTCTCCTTTCCCATGGGACAATGTGTAAAGTGTAAATCACACAGAGATGGTGCGAAGTACATTATACGCATGTATCCCAAGTGAAAGGAGACGTTTCTACCATTTCACACTTCTGCTGTAGCACACCAGCACCATCCCTATGTGTTAGGGTCTCTCAAAACCTAGTGTCCTGAGAGACCCTAGAGCCTGAGTGGAAAAAACTACCTGTGTAGTGCTGTCCCTAGGTCCCTAAGTGTACCTGAGTGTGGTACTTCCGGAAACACTCTCCAAGGCATAGGGCAGGGTGGTCAGGACAGTCAGGACAGAAATAGCGGGTGTCACGCCTTATTCCACTCCTGCTACAGACACGACATCTTTTTCGGGGTGGCGGTTGGTTTGAGGTACCCGGCACAACGCTAGGGAAGTGCCGCTCGTGTAGACGGCTAACTACACTGGTGGATGGGGCCACGGAACCTCCTGGGTACAGGAGGTTCTCGATGATCTCTTCCTGGAATTTGAGGAAGGATCCCGTTCTCCCAGCCTTACTGTAGAGAACGTAACTGTTATATAGAGCCAATTGAATCAAATATACAGACACCTTCTTATACCAGCGTCTGGTCTTTCGGGAAACCAAATAAGGGGCCAACATCTGGTCGTTGAAGTCCACCCCTCCCATGTGGAGGTTATAGTCGTGGACCGAGAGGGGCTTTTCAACGACACTGGTTGCCCGTTCAATTTGGACTGTCGTGTTCTGCGTGAATGGAGGAGAGCATGTAAACGTCACGCTTGTCTCTCCATTTCACCGCGAGCAGTTCTTCGTTACACAGTGCAGCCCTCTGCCCCCTTGTAAATCTGGTGGTAAAGAGCCGTTGGGGAAGCCCCGGCGACTAGGTCGCACGGTGCCGCAGCAGCCAATCTGTTCTAGGAACAAATGCCTGAAGAGGGCCACACTTGTGTAAAAGTTGTCCACGTAAAGATGGTACCCCTTGCCGAATAAGGGTGACACCAAGTCCCAGACTATCTTCCCACTGCTCTCCAGGTAGTCAGGGCAACCGACCGGCTCCAGGGTCTGATCTTTTCCCTCATAGATCCGAAATTTGTGCGTATAGCCTGTGGCCCTTTCACAGAGCTTATACAATTTGACCCCATACCGGGCGCGCTTGCTTGGGATGTACTGCTTGAAGCCAAGGCGCCCGGTAAAATGTATTAGGGACTCGTCTACGCAGATGTTTTGTGCAGGGGTATACAAATCTGCAAATTTCTGGTTGAAATGGTCTATGAGGGGCCGAATTTTATGGAGCCGGTCAAAAGCTGGGTGGCCTCTGGGACGGGAGGTGGTGTTGTCACTAAAGTGCAGGAAACGCAGGATGGTCTCAAAACGTGTCCTGGACATGGCAGCAGAGTACATGGGCATGTGATGAATTGGGTTCGTGGACCAATATGACCGCAATTCATGTTTTTTGGTTATGCCCATGCTGAGGAGAAGGCCCAGAAAAGTTCTAAGTTCGGAAACTTGGACTGGTTTCCACCGGAAAGGCTGGGCATAAGAGCTTCCCAGGTTGTCGGCGATAAATTGAGTGGCATATCTGTTTGTTTCTGCCACGACTAGGTCATAGAGCTCCGCAGTGAAAAACAGCTCAAAAACCCCAGCGCCGATCCTATCTGAGCTGTTTCCACCCGAACTCCTGACTGGGTGGTGAAAGGGGGAACTAATGGTGCGGCTGAAGTTGGGGGCTGCCAATCAGGATTTGCCAGCACCTCAGGGACTCTAGGGGCTCTACGGGCCTGTCTGCGCGGTGGCTGCGACGGGAAACTACTGCACGTGCCACCGTACCAGCTTCTACTGCCCTTCTGGTGCTCGCCACTTCACCATGTTGTACGGCAGTGCTGGTAGAAGGTCCAGGACGGGCTGCGCTGCTGGTGTATGCCTCACCACGTAATCTGGCAGCGCCAGCCCCACTCTGCTGCCCTTGAAGCGGATCCTGCGCAACCTGCGGTCTAGCAACACGGGGCCGGGTACGCCTGGTTCTATCAGGGACCTCCACCTCCTCGTCAGAACTTTGAGTCAGAGAGCCACTGCTCTCTACAGGTTCGTATTCTGACCCGCTAGATTCATCAGATGAGGGTTCCCATTCCTCATCCGACTGGGTCAGAATCCTGTAGGCCTCTTCAGAGGAATACCCCTTGTTTGACATTTGGGCGTATAAATTTAGGGGGTATTCCCTGAGACTACCCAAGAAAAAGAGCAAGCCTGTCTTACAATTGAGAGGGTAGCGAAGTACAGAAGCCGCTGCGATTGATAAAAAAGATCAAAACTGATTTTTTTATCGCCGCAGCGCTTGTGAAGGGATTGTGCAGTGATTACAAAAAAAATTTTTTTGTCACTGCGGCGTGGCGGGCGTGGGTGAACGCAGGTGTGGGCGACCGATCAGGTCTGATCGGGCAAACACTGTGTTTGGGGTGGAGGGCGAACTAAAGTGACACTAGTACTATTATATATCTGACCGTGATCAGTTCTGATCACTTACAGATACTATAAAAGTACAAACGCTGATTAGCTCTACGCTAATCAGCGAACCAGTGACTGCGGTGCGGTGGGCTTGGCGCTAACGCTAACTACCTACCAAAGGGGCCTAAAGTAATCTAAACCTAAAAGTCAATCCTAGTGAAAAAAAAAAAGTGACAGTTTACACTGATGACTTTTTTCCCCTTCACTAGATGATTGACAGGTGCTGAAAGGGGTGATCAAGGGGTTAATTTGGGTGATGGGGGGCTGATCAGGGGCTAGTGTGTGGTGCTTGGGTGTACTCACAGTAAGGTGTGCTCTCTCCTGGCTCCAACCGACGAAAAGGACCCAGGAGAGAGCACAGAAGCCATTTAATCCATCATATTTACAAATATGATGGGTTAAATGGCTTCTCATTCGTTTTTTTAAAAGTCATCAGCCCGCCAGCGCTGCCGATTGGCTGGCAGGCTGATGACTAACTCCTCCTGCGCCTTTTGCCATGCGCGATGTGCGCATGCGCATCTATGCGAAATCTCGCGTCTCGCGAGATCACACGTAGATGCGTCCGAACAGAAGAGCCCGGCCGCTCGCAGAACGCGATCCTGCGTGCGGCGGTCCGGGAGCGGTTAAACTTGGCCAGCCACTGCTGGGACACGAGATTTAGGGGATTGCTATTTTGGCTATTGAATTTCACCCCAGAACAAAATATATCCTTTGACGGACACTATTAAACTTGGCCAGCCACAGCTGAAACCACTTATTTACTGTATTGCTATTTTGGCAATTGAATTTCACCCCAGAAAATAATCTGTCCTTTGACAGACACAATTAAACTTGGCCAGCCACAGCTGAAACCACTGATTTATGTTATTGATATTTTGGCAATTGAATTTAACCCAAGAAAAAAATTATCTATCCTTTGCCAGACACTATTAAACTTGTCCAGCCACTGAGGGGACACCAGATTTAGGGGATTGCTATTTTGGCAATTGAATTTCACCACAGAAAAAATATATCCTTTGCCGGACACTATTAAACTTGGCCAGTCACTGCTGGAACACCAGATTTAGGGGATTGCTATTTTGGCTATTGAATTTCACCCCAGAACAGAATATATCCTTTGCCGGACACTATTAAACTTGGCCAGCCACTGCTGGGACACATGGTTTAGGGGATTGCTATTTTGGCAATTAAATTTCACCCCAGAAAATTATCTATCCTTTGCCGGACACTATTAAACTTGGCCAGCCACTGAGGAGACACCAGTTTTAGGGGATTGCTATTTTGGCATATGAATTTCACCACAGAAAAAATCTTTCCTTTGCCAGACAGCAGACAGTATTACACTTGGCTAGCCACAGCTGGAACACCAGATTTAGAGGATTGCTATTTTTGAATTGAATTTCACCCCAGAAAAAAAATATCCTTTGCCGGACACTATTAAACTTGGCCAGCCACTGCTGGGACACCAGATTTAGGGGAGTGATATTTTGGCTATTGAATTTAACCCCAGAACAAAATATATCCCTTGCCGGAGAATATTGAACTTTGCCAGCCACTGCTGGGACACCAGATTTAGGGGATTGCTATTTTGGCTATTGAATTTTAACCCAGAACAAAATATATACTTTGCCAGACACTATTAAACTTGGCCAGCCACTGCTGGGACTTCAGATTTAGGGGATTGCTTTTTTTCAACTGAATTTCACCCCAGAAAAAATGATATCCTTTGATGGACACTATTAAACTTGGCCAGCAACAGCTGAAACCACTGATTTATGCTATTGCTATTTTGGCAATTGAATTTCACCCAAGAAAAAATATATCCTTTGCCGGACAGTATTAAACTTGGCCAGCCACTGCTGGGACACCAGATTTAGGGGATTGCTCTTTTGGCAATTGAATTTCACCCCAGAACAAAATATATCCTTTACCGGACACTATTAAACTTGACCAGCCACTGCTGGAACACCAGATTTACAGTATTTCTATTTTTGCAACTGAATTTCACCCCAGAACAAAATATATCCTTTGCCGGACACTATTAAACTTGGCCAGCCACAGCTGAAACCACTGATTGACGGTATTGCTATTTTGGCAATTGAATTTCACCCCAGAAAATAATATATCCTTTGACGGACTCTATTAAACTTGGCCAGCCATAGCTGAAACCACTGATTAATGGTATATCCATTTTGGCAATTGAATGTCACCCCAGAAAAAATATATCCTTTGCCGGACACGAGTAAACTTGGCCAGCCACTGCTGGGACATGAGATTTAGGGGATTGCTATTTTGGCTATTAAATTTCACCCCAGAACAAAATATATCCTTTGACGGACACAATTAAAATTGGCCAGCCACAGCTGAAACCACTGATTTATGTTATTGATATTTTGGCAATTGAATTTAACCCAAGAAAAAAATTATCTATCCTTTGCCGGACACTATTAAACTTGTCCAGCCACTGAGGGGACACCAGATTTAGGGGATTGCTATTTTGGCTATTGAATTTCACCCCAGAATAAAATATATCCTTTGCCGGACCCTATCAAACTTGGCCAGCCACTGCTGGGACACCAGATTAAGGGGATTGCTATTTAGGCTATTGAATTTCACCCCAGAACAAAATATATCCTTTGCCGAACACTATTAAACTTGGCCAGCCACAGCTGAAACCACTGATTAACGGTATTGCTATTTTGGCAATTGAATTTCACCCCAGAAAATTATCTATCCTTTGCCGGACTCTATTAAACTTGTCAAGCCACTGAGGGGTCATCAGATTTAGGGGATTGCTATTTTGGCAATTGAATTTCACCCCAGAAAATAATATATTCTTTTTCAGACACTAAGAAACTTGTCCAGTCACAGCTGGAACACCAGATTTACTGGTATTTCTATTTTTGCAACTGAATTTCACCCCAGAAAATAATACACAGCAGAAACCACTGATTTAGGGTATTGCTATTTTGCCAATTGAATTTCACCCCAGAAAAAAATATCCTTTGCCGGACACTATTAAACTTGGCCAGCCACTGCTTGAACACCAGATTTAGGGTATTGCTATTTTGGCTATTGAATTTCACCCCAGAAAATAATATATCCTTTGACGGACACTAAGAAACTTGTCCAGTTACAGCTGGAACACCAGATTTACGATATTTCTATTTTTGCAATTGAATTTCAATCCCAGAAAATAATACACAGCAGAATCCACTGATTTAGGGTATTTCTATTTTGGCAATTGAATTTCACCACAGAAAAAATATATCCTTTGCCGGACACTATTAAACTTGGCCAGCCACTGCTGGAACACCAGATTTAGGGGATTGCTATTTTGGCTATTGAATTTCACCCCAGAACAGAATATATCCTTTGCCGGACACTATTAAACTTGGCCAGCCACTGCTGGAACACCAGATTTACAGTATTTCTATTTTTGCAACTGAATTTCACCCCAGAACAAAATATATCCTTTGCCGGACACTATTAAACTTGGCCAGCCACAGCTGAAACCACTGATTAACGGTATTGCTATTTTGGCAATTGAATTTCACCCCAGAAAATAATATATCCTTTGACGGACTCTATTAAACTTGGCCAGCCATAGCTGAAACCACTGATTAATGGTATATCCATTTTGGCAATTGAAGGTCACCCCAGAAAAAAATTATATACAGATGTAGCATGGTTAGCACTCCTTTTTCTGAGATTTCTGAGTTTAGTTATCTAATCTAAGCAAACACCTTCAATTGCTTTTCAATGGCTTTTTATCAAGATAATGAAATGAATTAAGAAATTTGAGTTAACAGCGGGAGTGCTAACCCTGCTACATCTGTACTTTGCCGGACACGATTAAACTTGGCCAGCCACTGCTTGGACATAAGATTTAGGGGATTGCTATTTTGGCTATTGAATTTCACCCCAGAACAAAATATATCCTTTGACGGACACTATTAAACTTGGCCAGCCACTGCTTGAACACCAGATTTAGGGTATTGCTATTTTGGCTATTGAATTTCACCCCAGAAAATAATATATCCTTTGACGGACACTAAGAAACTTGTCCAGTTACAGCTGGAACACCAGATTTACGATATTTCTATTTTTGCAATTGAATTTCAATCCCAGAAAATAATACACAGCAGAATCCACTGATTTAGGGTATTTCTATTTTGGCAATTGAATTTCACCACAGAAAAAATATATCCTTTGCCGGACACTATTAAACTTGGCCAGCCACTGCTGGAACACCAGATTTAGGGGATTGCTATTTTGGCTATTGAATTTCACCCCAGAACAGAATATATCCTTTGCCGGACACTATTAAACTTGGCCAGCCACTGCTGGGACACATGGTTTATGGGATTGCTATTTTGGCAATTGAATTTCACCCCAGAAAATTATCTATCCTTTGCCGGACACTATTAAACTTGGCCAGCCACTGAGGAGACACCATATTTAGGGGATTGCTATTTTGGCATATTAATTTCACCATAGAAAAAAATCTATCCTTTGCCAGACAGCAGACAGTATTACACTTGGCTAGCCACAGCTGGAACAGCAGATTTAGAGGATTGCTCTTTTTGAATTGAATTTCACCCCAGAAAAAAAAAAACCTTTGCCGGACACTATTAAACTTGGCCAACCACTGCTGGGACACCAGATTTAGGGAGTGATATTTTGGCTATTGAATTTCACCCCAGAACAAAATATATCCCTTGACGGACACTATTGAACTTGGCCAGCCACTGCTGGGACACCAGATTTAGGGGATTGCTATTTTGGCTATTGAATTTTAACCCAGAACAAAATATATACTTTGCCAGACACTATTAAACTTGGCCAGCCACTGCTGGGACTTCAGATTTAGGGGATTGCTTTTTTTCAACAGAATTTCACCCCAGAAAAAATGATATCCTTTGATGGACACTATTAAACTTGGCCAGCAACAGCTGAAACCACTGATTTATGCTATTGCTATTTTGGCAATTGAATTTCACCCAAGAAAAAAATATATCCTTTGCCGGACAGTATTAAACTTGGCCAGCCACTGCTGGGACACCAGATTTAGGGGATTGCTATTTTGGCAATTGAATTTCACCCCAGAACAAAATATATCCTTTACCGGACACTATTAAACTTGACCAGCCACTGCTGGAACACCAGATTTACAGTATTTCTATTTTTGCAACTGAATTTCACCCCAGAACAAAATATATCCTTTGCCGGACACTATTAAACTTGGCCAGCCACAGCTGAAACCACTGATTAACGGTATTGCTATTTTGGCAATTGAATTTCACCCCAGAAAATAATATATCCTTTGACGGACTCTATTAAACTTGGCCAGCCATAGCTGAAACCACTGATTAATGGTATATCCATTTTGGCAATTGAATGTCACCCCAGAAAAAAATATATCCTTTGCCGGACACGATTAAACTTGGCCAGCCACTGCTGGGACATGAGATTTAGGGGATTGCTATTTTGGCTATTGAATTTCACCTCAGAACAAAATATATCCTTTGACGGACACTATTAAACTTGGCCAGCCACAGCTGAAACCACTTATTTACTGTATTGCTATTTTGGCAATTGAATTTCGCCCCAGAAAATAATAAATCCTTTGACAGACACTATTAAACTTGGCCAGACTCTGCTGGGACTTCAGATTTAGGGGATTGCTTTTTTTCAACTGAATTTCACCCCAGAAAAAATGATATCCTTTGATGGACACTATTAAACTTGGCTAGCAACAGCTGAAACCACTGATTTATGCTATTGCTATTTTGGCAATTGAATTTCACCCAAGAAAAAATATATCCTTTGCCGGACAGTATTAAACTTGGCCAGACACTGCTGGGACACCAGATTTAGGGGATTGCTATTTTGGCAATTGAATTTCACCCCAGAACAAAATATATCCTTTACCGGACACTATTAAACTTGACCAGCCACTGCTGGAACACCAGATTTACAGTATTTCTATTTTTGCAACTGAATTTCACCCCAGAACAAAATATATCCTTTGCCGGACACTATTAAACTTGGCCAGCCACAGCTGAATCCACTGATTAACGGTATTGCTATTTTGGCAATTGAATTTCACCCCAGAAAATAATATATCCTTTGACGGACTCTATTAAACTTGGCCAGCCATAGCTGAAACCACTGATTAATGGTATATCCATTTTGGCAATTGAAGGTCACCCCAGAAAAAAATTATATACAGATGTAGCATGGTTAGCACTCCTTTTTCTGAGATTTCTGAGTTTAGTTATCTAATCTAAGCAAACACCTTCAATTGCTTTTCAATGGCTTTTTATCAAGATAATGAAATGAATTAAGAAATTTGAGTTAACAGCGGGAGTGCTAACCCTGCTACATCTGTACTTTGCCGGACACGATTAAACTTGGCCAGCCACTGCTTGGACATAAGATTTAGGGGATTGCTATTTTGGCTATTGAATTTCACCCCAGAACAAAATATATCCTTTGACGGACACTATTAAACTTGGCCAGCCACTGCTTGAACACCAGATTTAGGGTATTGCTATTTTGGCTATTGAATTTCACCCCAGAAAATAATATATCCTTTGACGGACACTAAGAAACTTGTCCAGTTACAGCTGGAACACCAGATTTACGATATTTCTATTTTTGCAATTGAATTTCAATCCCAGAAAATAATACACAGCAGAATCCACTGATTTAGGGTATTTCTATTTTGGCAATTGAATTTCACCACAGAAAAAATATATCCTTTGCCGGACACTATTAAACTTGGCCAGCCACTGCTGGAACACCAGATTTAGGGGATTGCTATTTTGGCTATTGAATTTCACCCCAGAACAGAATATATCCTTTGCCGGACACTATTAAACTTGGCCAGCCACTGCTGGGACACATGGTTTATGGGATTGCTATTTTGGCAATTGAATTTCACCCCAGAAAATTATCTATCCTTTGCCGGACACTATTAAACTTGGCCAGCCACTGAGGAGACACCATATTTAGGGGATTGCTATTTTGGCATATTAATTTCACCATAGAAAAAAATCTATCCTTTGCCAGACAGCAGACAGTATTACACTTGGCTAGCCACAGCTGGAACAGCAGATTTAGAGGATTGCTCTTTTTGAATTGAATTTCACCCCAGAAAAAAAAAAACCTTTGCCGGACACTATTAAACTTGGCCAACCACTGCTGGGACACCAGATTTAGGGAGTGATATTTTGGCTATTGAATTTCACCCCAGAACAAAATATATCCCTTGACGGACACTATTGAACTTGGCCAGCCACTGCTGGGACACCAGATTTAGGGGATTGCTATTTTGGCTATTGAATTTTAACCCAGAACAAAATATATACTTTGCCAGACACTATTAAACTTGGCCAGCCACTGCTGGGACTTCAGATTTAGGGGATTGCTTTTTTTCAACAGAATTTCACCCCAGAAAAATGATATCCTTTGATGGACACTATTAAACTTGGCCAGCAACAGCTGAAACCACTGATTTATGCTATTGCTATTTTGGCAATTGAATTTCACCCAAGAAAAAATATATCCTTTGCCGGACAGTATTAAACTTGGCCAGCCACTGCTGGGACACCAGATTTAGGGGATTGCTATTTTGGCAATTGAATTTCACCCCAGAACAAAATATATCCTTTACCGGACACTATTAAACTTGACCAGCCACTGCTGGAACACCAGATTTACAGTATTTCTATTTTTGCAACTGAATTTCACCCCAGAACAAAATATATCCTTTGCCGGACACTATTAAACTTGGCCAGCCACAGCTGAAACCACTGATTAACGGTATTGCTATTTTGGCAATTGAATTTCACCCCAGAAAATAATATATCCTTTGACGGACTCTATTAAACTTGGCCAGCCATAGCTGAAACCACTGATTAATGGTATATCCATTTTGGCAATTGAATGTCACCCCAGAAAAAAATATATCCTTTGCCGGACACGATTAAACTTGGCCAGCCACTGCTGGGACATGAGATTTAGGGGATTGCTATTTTGGCTATTGAATTTCACCTCAGAACAAAATATATCCTTTGACGGACACTATTAAACTTGGCCAGCCACAGCTGAAACCACTTATTTACTGTATTGCTATTTTGGCAATTGAATTTCGCCCCAGAAAATAATAAATCCTTTGACAGACACTATTAAACTTGGCCAGACTCTGCTGGGACTTCAGATTTAGGGGATTGCTTTTTTTCAACTGAATTTCACCCCAGAAAAAATGATATCCTTTGATGGACACTATTAAACTTGGCTAGCAACAGCTGAAACCACTGATTTATGCTATTGCTATTTTGGCAATTGAATTTCACCCAAGAAAAAAATATATCCTTTGCCGGACAGTATTAAACTTGGCCAGACACTGCTGGGACACCAGATTTAGGGGATTGCTATTTTGGCAATTGAATTTCACCCCAGAACAAAATATATCCTTTACCGGACACTATTAAACTTGACCAGCCACTGCTGGAACACCAGATTTACAGTATTTCTATTTTTGCAACTGAATTTCACCCCAGAACAAAATATATCCTTTGCCGGACACTATTAAACTTGGCCAGCCACAGCTGAATCCACTGATTAACGGTATTGCTATTTTGGCAATTGAATTTCACCCCAGAAAATAATATATCCTTTGACGGACTCTATTAAACTTGGCCAGCCATAGCTGAAACCACTGATTAATGGTATATCCATTTTGGCAATTGAAGGTCAC